>MU249627.1:4233960-4308960 GCA_018977245.1 Lethenteron camtschaticum
GGGGGTGAGAGAGGGGGGGGGTGAGGAGGAGGGGGTGAGGAGGAGTGGGGGGTGGGAGGGGAAGGGCAAGGTGGGTGAGAGGGAGGGGGTGAGACGGGGAAGGTGGAGAGGGAGGGGGGTGGAGAGGGAGGGGGGGTGGAGAGGGAGGGGGGGGTGAAGAGGGGGGGGGGAGAGAGGAGGAGGGGTGAGAGAGGGGGTGGGGGGGAAGGGGAGGTGGGTGGGGAGAGAGGGGGGGGGGAGGGGTGAGAGGGAGGGGGGGTGAGAGGGGAGGGGGCGTAGAGTGGGGGGGAGAGAGGGAAGGGGTGAGAGGAGGGGGGTGATGAGAGGAGGGGGGGGTGAGGAGAGGGAGGGGGGGGTGACAGAGGGAGGGGGGTGAGAGAGGGAGGGGGGTCAGAGGGAGGGGGGTCAGAGAGGGATTGCCCTTCGTTGAGCTCTCGTTTGCAACAGGCGGGCGGCTCCTGAGAAAGAGCTGCGTGGCTCAGGGGGCCCTCCCTATTGACGGGCTGCACACAGCCGCGTTAGAGAACGCATTAGCTCGTGGGCGTGAGGGCACGTGGCTAAACGCGTTAGCTCGTGGGTGTGAGGGCACGTGGCTAAACGCATTAGCTCGTGGGTGTGAAGGCCTGTGGCTAACGCGTAGGCGTTAGGCATACAGATAAACGCGTTAGCCCGTGAGTGTTAGGGCACGTTGCTAAACGCGACGCGAAACAAAGGACTTCCCCCCCACCCCAGCCGAATGGGGGTTGGCATTTTTCGCGGCAACGGGAAGCGGCGAGCGGCCCGTCGTTCGCGCGCGCGTGCCGGACAAGCGCGGTGCACCGCTTACACGGCGGCGCGCTGCCCGTAAAGTTGCACCAGCCCGGCGAGGTTGGCGATGTCCCCGGCGACGCCGCCGACCGCCGAGGTCTCACGCGGCCGCCGTGCGACAGCTCGTTGAGGTACGACACCAGCCCGCTCAGAGGCTTGCCGGCGCGCACCTGGCTGTAGCTCTTCATCAGGTACCTACGCACGCACACACGCACGCACGCACGCACGCACGCACACACGCACGCACGCAAGCAAGCACGCACACACGCACACACGCACGCACGCACGCACGCACACACGCACGCACGCACACGCACACACGCACGCACGCACACACGCACGCAAGCACACACGCACACACGCACACACGCACGCACACACGCACACACACGCACGCAAGGGGTGGCGACGAGTGGGACAGGGTACAAGCCGGTTACAAAGAGAGGCATTCATTGGTGTCGACAGGCAGGCTTGGTTGAAAGGCAGAAGGACACAGAGGGGCTAGAACGATCAGCACGGTGGCTACGTACGATGTGAAAGAAGTTCAGCGTACACAGGTAAAGCGGCAAGGTGGATAGGCGGGCAGGAAGACAAGGAGGCAGAGAGGTAGGCATGTTGTGCCGATAGGCAGGCTGAGAGACAGACAGACACACAAGCATGTTCGTAGATAGACGATGGAAAATTAGCAGGTACGCAGGTAGGCAGACAAACAGGCAGGTATGTTGGAAGATATCTAGATAGACAGGCAGGCAGGTAGGCAGACAGACACACAGGCAGACAGAGACAGACACACAGGCAGACAGACAGACAGGCAGACAGGCAGGCAGACAGGCAGGCAGACAGGCAGACAGACACACAGGCAGACAGAGACAGACAGACAGACACAGAGACAGGCAGACAGGCAGACAGGCAAACAGACAGACATACAGAGATAGACAGACAGACAGAGATAGACAGACAGAGATAGACAGACAGGCAGACAGACAGAGACAGACAGGCAGGCAGAGAGAGACAGACAGACAGGCAGACAGAGACAGACAGACAGGCAGACAGAGACAGACAGACACAGAAACAGGCAGACAGGCAGACAGGCAGAGATAGACAGACAGACAGAGACAGACAGGCAGACAGAGAGACACAGACAGACAGAGACAGACAGACAGACAGTCAGGCAGACAGACAGAGATAGACAGACAGACAGAGACAGACAGGCAGACAGAGACAGACAGACAGGCAGACAGAGACAGACAGACAGGCAGACAGGCAGACAACAGAGATAGACAGACAGACAGAGACAGACAGACAGGCAGACAGAGAGACACAGACAGACAGAGAAGACAGACAGTCAGGCAGACAGAGAGACACAGACAGACAGAGACAGACAGACAGTCAGGCAGACAGACAGACAGAGATAGACAGACAGACAGGCAGAGACAGACACAGACAGACACAGAGACGGCAGACAAACAGACAGACAGACAGAGAGACATAGACAGACAGACACAGAAACAGGCAGACAGGCAGACGGACAGACACACAGACAGACAGAGACAGACAGGCAGACAGACAACGAAACAGACACGCAGACAGACACACAGGCAGACAGAGACAGACAGACACAGACAGACACAGAGACAGGCAGACAAACAAACAGACAGCAGACAGTGTGCGGAAGGGTCAGGTGTAGAGGGGGGTGGTGGTGGTGGAGGGAGAGGGAGGGTGCGGCGGGGAGAGACGGTGCGCGAGGGCACCTGGCGGTTTGCAGCATCATGACGGTGTTCTCTCCCTCGTAGGTGCAGGCCGAGGTGAAGGTGACGTAGAGGTCGGGCAGGCCGCTGGAGCACGAGTAGCCGTGGCCCCGCAGGCCATGCGACACACCTCGATGCCGCTGCTTGCCGCCCAGCTCGTGAAGGCCTTCAGGCCGGCTGACGTGGCGTGCAGCTGCTCACGCGCACAGATCACCGCCGCGTAAGTAGCCTTTGGTAGGCTGTTGAAGCTAAACCAAATGTTTATTTTTCTTTGCTTACCAGGTAAGGGGTCCCAAAACTGAGTTGCGTAGCTCTGTTTCAGAATTCACAATCAACGTTTTTGGGTTCAGATCGCGTTATTTATGTGTCGTAACCCTCCACCACTCGACACGGCCAATCAGTAAAAAAGTGTCACGTTGACAAAAGACAATAGTTCACTGCTTTAGTGTGTTGAAGCGTGAAACCACAACATTTAAAATTTGAGTAGTACGACGTTTCGCTGGTAATTGCATCCAGCATCATCGGGCAATTCGCCAGAAGCGACCTGGCCAACAAATGACAGCTCAACCGAGTGGCTTTGTCGCGCGAAAATTGACCACAGCCGGACACTCTAAACGCGTGAAGTCGATGCCGAACGTGGAGCGAGAAATCGGAGGGTCGGAGAAAAGTCCACGCGACCACGGGAGAGAGAGACACGCAAACTACAAAAATACAGCAGGCGTCAGGGTCGGGATCGTACCCACAGCTTCCTGTATATCGGGCGAGGTAGTTAACATCTCCTAGCCACCGTGATGATGATGAGAGAGAGAGAGACACGCAAACTCCAAATATACAGCAGCAGGCGTCAGGGTCGGGATCGAACCCACGACCTCCTGTACACCAGGCGAGGTAGTTAACATCTCCTAGCCACCGTGATGATGAGAGAGACACGCAAACTACAAATATACAGCAGAAAGCGTCAGGGTCGGGATCGTACCCACGACCTCCTGTATACCAGGCGAGGTAGTTAACATCTCTCCTAGCCACCGTGATGATGATGAGAGAGAGAAACACGCAAACTCCAAATGTACAGCAGGCGTCAGGGTCGCGATCGAACCCACAGCTTCCTGTATATCGGGCGAGGTAGTTAACATCTCCTAGCCACCATGATGATGATGAGAGAGAGAGACACGCAAACTCCAAATATACAGCAGCAGGCGTCAGGGTCGTGATCGAACCCACGACCTCCCGTATACCAGGCAAGGTCGTCAACATCTCCTAGCCACCGCGGTGATGATGAGAGAGAGAGAAAAACGCAAACTCCAAATGTACAGCAGGTGTCAGAGTCGTGATCGAACCCACAGCTTCCTGTATATCGGGCGAGGTAGTCACTAACATTTTAAACTGCGTTGACCTGGGTGACACCTAGTATCAGTTTAGATATTCAGGACCGATGTTGGATTTGAGTGGGAATTGAACTTGCATCGCTCGGATCGTAGCGCAGCGGCCTAACCACTGCGCCACCACTCCTCGCACATATACACAGACACACACATACAGACATAAGGACACACATCCATCTATCATAGCTACCAGAGAAGATGGCTTGTCAGGTCTCTTAAAGGGGCTGGAGCGCTGAGGGTTTTCTCTTAAAGGGGCAGGTGCATTGTCACTTTTAAAGGGTGGGTGCATTGTGGATCTCCCTTAAAGGGGCAGGGCATTGTGGATATCTCTTAAAGGGGCAGGTAAAAAAAGATTCTCTTAAAGGGGCAGGCGCATTGTCACTTAAAGGGATGGGTGCATTGTGGATCTCCCTTAAAGGGGCAGGTGTATTGTGGATATCTCTTAAACAGGCGGGTGCATTGTGGATCTCCCTTAAAGAGGCAGGTGCATTGTGGATATCTCTTAAAGGGGCAGGTGCATTGTGGATATCTCTTAAAGAGGCGGGTGCATTGTGGATATCTCTTAAAGGGGCAGGTAAAAAAAGATTATCTTAAACGGGCAGGTGCATTGTCATTTTTAAAGGGTGGGTGCATTGTGGATCTCCCTTAAAGGGGCAGGTGCATTGTGGATATCTCTTAAAGAGGCGGGTGCATTGTGGATATCTCTTAAAGGGCAGGTGCATTGTGGATATCTCTTAAAGAGGCGGGTGCATTGTGGATATCTCTTAAAGAGGCAGGTGCATTGTGGATATATCTTAAAGAGGTGGGTGCATTGTGGATATCTCTTAAAGAGGCGGGTGCATTGTGGATATCTCTTAAAGGGGCAGGTAAAAAAAAATTATCTTAAAGGGGCAGGTGCATTGTTATTTTTAAAGGGGTGGGTGCATTGTGGATCTCCCTTAAAGGGGCAGGTGCATTGTGGATATCTCTTAAAGAGGCAGGTGCATTGTGGTTATCTCTTAAAGAGGCAGGTGCATTGTGGTTATCTCTTAAAGGGGCAGGTACATTTTGTGTCGCTTTTAAAGGGGTGTGCATTGTGTTTCTCCCTGAAGGGAGCGGGTTACCTCAGGCATTTCTCGGAAATCTCCCTGGTTGATGTCTCCGGAGATGCGCATGTATGTGGCGCGCATGTACGCCCCGATGAACTGGAACGCGTACGCAGTCGCCAGCAGCGGGAACAGCTTGTACTGCTGTGTCTGGTAGTCCAGGATCTGGGGCTCGGGCGCCCTGTGAAACAGCGCACGTTAGACTCACACAGAGACCATAGACTCACACAGAGACCCATAGACTCACACAGAGACCATAGACTCACACAGAGACACAGACTCACACAGAGACACAGACTCACAGAGACCCATAGACTCACACAGAGAACCATAGACTGACACAGAGACCCATAGACTCACACAGAGACCCATATAATTACACAGGACCCATAGACTCACAGAAACCCATAGACTGACACAGATCCATAGACTCACACAGAGACCCAAAGACTCACGCAGAGACCCATAGACTCACACAGAGACCCATAGACTCACACAGAGACCCATGGACTCACACAGAGACCCATAGACTCACACAGAGACCCATAAACTCACACAGAGACCCATAGACTCACGCAGAGACCCATAGACTCACACAGAGACCCATAGACTCAGACAGAGACCCATAAACTCACACAGAGACCCATAGACTCACACAGAGACCCATAGACTCACACAGAGACCCACAGACTCTCGCAGAGACCCATAGACTCACAGAGACCCATAGACTCACACAGACCCATAGACTCTCGCAGAGACCCATAGACTCACACAGAGACCCATAGACTCTCGCAGAGACCCATAGACTCACACAGAGACCATAGACTCAGACAGAGACCCATAAACTCACACAGAGACCCATAGACTCACACAGAGACCCATAGACTCACACAGAGACCCACAGACTCTCGCAGAGACCCATAGACTCTCGCAGAGACCCATAGACTCACACAGAGACCCATAGACTCTCGCAGAGACCCATAGACTCACACAGAGACCCATAGACTCTCGCAGAGACCCATAGACTCACACAGAGACCCATAGACTCACAGAGACCCATAGACTCACACAGAGACCCATAGACTCACACAGAGACATAGACTCACAGAGACCCATGGATTCACACAGAGACCCATAGACTCACACAGAGACCCATAGACTCGCACATAATCGAGAGTCAACTGTACATACATACAGGAACGCCTCTACTTACGAACGAATTAGGTTTCAAAGTTCTGTTCGTAAGTCGATTTGTTTGTAAGTCAAATTTACTCCTTTAGATTCCAAACGTGTTGCACGGCGTGTACACTGATCACGAGGGGAATGGCTTTAAAAGTTGTACAATCTCCTGTGGATGTAGATTTATACTTACGCGAATCTAACCCAAAAGTCTTTCTAACTAATGACGTTGGTCGCGAAAGCCTACGTGTCACAATAACCAGGACGGCCGCTGCATTCGAACGGCGAGCGTCCTCGGCAACGATCGGCGAACGGCAGAGGTCGCAACCGGGTACTCGATATCCGTAGCCTACCCGATACCCGGCTACCTGTATCCGGCCGGGTACGGGTAGCCGTTTGCGACCCTGGTGCGGCCGGGTAGGGTACGGGTAGGCCGTGAGTCACTGGTGAGTCACCGTTTGTCACTCATTTCGGGTAGGGTACGGGTAGGGAACGGCTACCCGTACCCGTACCCGGCCGGGTACGGGTACGGGTACTCGTTTGTGACCCTGGTGCGGCCGGGTACGGGTACGGGTAAGGAATCAAAACCCGTTTGCGACCTCTGGCGAACGTCGCCCACCGCCGGTCAACGTCGCCGCTGCCGCCCCCCTCGAACCCGCGTGCGACAAGGGGGTGGGGGGGTCGCGTCGTGCTGGCGGCAGCGCACCCGGGCGTCATCTCGGACTGGTGGCGCACGGCGCTGTAGCGGATGGCGACGGTGCAGGCCTGCGATAGCGCCCGCGCCGCGTCGCTCACGATCATCGAGCGCACGAACACCATAGTGCCGTAGGTCAGCTTGTCGCTGGGCGGTTTCACGTACGTGCCGTCCTCCTCCACCTAAGCAGCCGCCGCCACGCGCACAAGCGTACGTAGGCACGACAAGACACACAAGTTTCGATTTAAAGCTTTCGTGACTGCAGGGATTCATCTTGTTGGTTCTTTCGGTAAAGTCACGTAGAAGGGAAATAATAAAATAATAAAATAAAACATAATTAAATATTTCGATTTAAAGCTTTCTTGACTGCAGGGATTCATCTTCTTGGTTCCTTCGGTAAAGTCACGTAGAAGGGAAATAATAAAATAAATAAAACATAATCAAATAATAGAATAAAATATATAATAATGTAATATCGTGACATAATAAAATAATAAAATATTATGCTATATGCAAATAAAATAATATACTAATATAAAAAGATTATAATAAATAATATAGTATAATTAAATATAATAAATAAAAAATGTTGTATTTTTATTATTTTATTATTTCCCTTCTACGTGACTTTACCGAAAGAACCAAGAAGATGAATCCCTGCAGTCACGAAAGCTTTAAATCGAAGTCGTGAGAATTATTTTATTATGTTTTATTTTTATTGTTTTATTACTTCCCTTCTACGTGACTTTACCGAAAGAACCAAGAAGATGAACACACACACACACACGACGCACGCGTAAGTACGGCACGTTGCATTACGAGACCGAACCAGGTGGGGCTGAGAGGTGCAGGGTCTCAGACAGCCACGGGTCAAAACAACGCACTGCACCAGCAGATGGTCACGTGACAAGCCACGTGGTTGCTGTACAGCGGTGTTTTTCACATTTTTCCAGAGGGGGGGGTTACTTTCGCCGATAAGACATCATCGGTGTGTGAGGGCCGCCACGCATTTCAAACCACTGGGGCTTTGTGACAGCAGCACGATGATGATGGTGGTGGGGGCGGTAGGGGGCCGCACATCAGGGGCCGCACTAAAGGCCACCAGGCCACCAGGGGGGCCGCTAGTTGCCCACGTGGGGGGGGGGGGGCTGCGATGAAGAACCACTGTGCCGGATAGACGATGGCGGGGGGGGGGGAGATTTCCGTGGCCGCCCCCTTGTCCCCGCTCACCAGAGTCGCACCGGGTACCCGATACCCGTACCCTACCCGATACCCGGCTACCCGTACCCGGCCAGGTACGGGTAGCCGTTTGCGACCCTGGTGCGGCCGGGTACGGGTACGCCGTGAGTCACTGGTGAGTAGCCGTTTGTCACTCATTTCGGGTAGGGTACGGGTAGGACGGGTACGGGTAGCCGTTTGCGACCCTGGTGCGGCCGGGTATGGGTAGGCCGTGAGTCACTACCTGTACCCGCCGGGTACGGGTACCCATTTGCGACCCTGGTGCGGCCGGGTACGGGTACGCCGTGAGTCACTGGTGAGTAACTGTTTGTCACTCATTTCGGGTAGGGTACGGGTAGGGAACGGGTACGGGTACCCGTTTGCGACCCTGGTGCGGCCGGGTACGGGTACGGGTAAGGAATCAAAACCCGTTTGCGACCTCTGCCGCTCACCTTGGCATACTTCATCAGCATGTTCTTCCTGGGCACGCGCACGTGCTCAAACTTCAGGAAGCCGTTGTCCACCTCGTCGTAGCCGAACTTGGGACCGATGTCACCGACGACGATGCCTGGGAGGGGATACAAAAGAGGGGAGAGCCAGATCCATCGGTGGTGGGGTTCGAGGGTGGGAACGCGACGTTCTTGCCCATTCAAGTTTCCTCTTCTCACTCAAAACTCACTTATTGTGTCTGAGCACGGACCCCCACGACCCCTGAATCTCCCCCCCCCTACAACAACAATGTGGGAGACAACAACAATGGGAGACAACAACAATGGGAGACAACAACAATGGGGGAGACAACAACAATGGGGGCGACAACAATGGGCAGACAACAACAATGGGAAGACAACAACAATGGGAGACAACAACAATGGGAGACAACAACAATGGGGGAGACAACAACAATGGGGGAGACAACAACAATGGGGGCGACAACAATGGGCAGACAACAACAATGGGAGACAACAACAATGGGAGACAACAACAATGGGAGACAACAACAATGGGAGACAACAACAATGGGAGACAACAACAATGGGGAGACAACAACAATGGGCAGACAACAACAATGGGAGACAACAACAATGGGAGACAACAACAATGGGAGACAACAACAATGGGAGACAACAACAATGGGAGACAACAACAATGGGAGACAACAACAATGGAGACAACAACAATGGGAGACAACAACAATGGGGGAGACAACAACAATGGGAAGACAACAACAATGGGAAGACAACAACAATGGGAGACAACAACAATGGGGGAGACAACAACAATGGGAGACAACAACAATGGGAGACAACAACAATGGGAGACAACAACAATGGGAGACAACAACAATGGGAGACAACAACAATGGGAGACAACAACAATGGGAGACAACAACAATGGGGGAGACAACAACAATGGGGGCGACAACAATGGGCAGACAACAACAATGGGAAGACAACAACAATGGGGGAGACAACAACAATGGGAGACAACAACAATGGGAGACAACAACAATGGGGGAGACAACAACAACGAGGAGACAACAACAATGGGAGACAACAACAATGGGAGACAACAACAATGGGAGACAACAACAATGGGAGACAACAACAATGGGAGACAACAACAATGGGAGACAACAACAATGGGGAGACAACAACAATGGGGGAGACAACAACAATGGGAGACAACAACAATGGGGCGACAACAACAACGAGGAGACAACAACAATGGGAGACAACAACAATGGGAGACAACAACAATGGGAGACAACAACAATGGGAGACAACAACAATGGGAGACAACAACAACGAGGAGACAACAACAATGGGAGACAACAACAATGGGAGACAACAACAACGAGGAGACAACAACAATGGGAGACAACAACAATGGGAGACAACAACAATGGGAGACAACAACAATGGGAGACAACAACAATGGGAGACAACAACAATGGGAGACAACAACAATGGGAGACAACAACAATGGGGCGACAACAACAACGAGGAGACAACAACAATGGGCAGACAACAACAATGGGAAGACAACAACAATGGGAGACAACAACAATGGGAGACAACAACAATGGGAAGACAACAACAATGGGAGACAACAACAATGGGAGACAACAACAACGAGGAGACAACAACAATGGGAGACAACAACAATGGGAGACAACAACAATGGGAGACAACAACAATGGGGGAGACAACAACAATGGGGGCGACAACAACAATGGGAGACAACAACAATGGGGGCGACAACAACAACGAGGAGACAACAACAATGGGCAGACAACAACAATGGGAAGACAACAACACCAACGGGGAGACAACAACAACAACAACGACGGAGGAAACAACAACAACAACGACGACGATGGAGGAAACAACAACAACAACAACAACAACGACGACGGAGGAAACAACAACAACAACAACGACGACGACGGAGGAAACAACAACAACAACAACAACGACGACGACGGAGGAAACAACAACAACAACAACGACGACGACGGAGGAAACAACAACAACAACAACAACAAGACAACAACAACAACAACAACAACAACAACGACGACGTAGGAAACAACAACAACAACGACGACGGAGGGCCTTACCAGGCAGCGCATGTGTGTCTCCATGTCGCGCAGCTGCACGATGAAGGCGTGCAGGCCGTGGCACTTGCCGCGCGTGTACAGCTGGGCCAGCACCACCGCGTGGTTCGACGTCTTGCCCACTGCCAAGGCAAAGATCGCTTTAGTTTCAGTTCACTCGGAAGGTGCCCTCCTGGGTGAGCTAGAAAGATCGCTTTAGTTTCAGTTTCACACTGAAGGTGCCCTGGTGAGCCACAAAGATCGCTTTAGTTTCAGTTCACACTAAAGGTGCCCTGGGTGAGCCACAAAGATCGCTTTAGTTTCAGTTTCACTCTGAAGGTGCCCTCCTGGTGAGCCACAAAGATCGCTTTAGTTTCAGTTCACTCGGAAGGTGCCCTCCTGAGTGAGCTACAAAGATCGCTTTAGTTTCAGTTCACACTGAAGGTGCCCTCCTGGGTGAGCTAGAAAGATCGCTTTAGTTTCAGTTCACACTGAGGTGCCCTGGTGAGCTACAAAGATCGCTTTAGTTTCAGTTTCACACTGAAGGTGCCCTGGTGAGCCACAAGATCGCTTTAGTTTCAGTTTCACACTGAAGGTGCCCTAGTAAGTAACAAAGATCACTTTAGTTTCAGTTTCACACTGAAGGTGCCCTAGTAAGTAACAAAGATCACTTTAGTTTCAGTTCACTCTGAAGGTGCCCTCCTGGGTGAGTCACAAAGATCGCTTTAGTTTCAGTTCACTCTGAAGGTGCCCTCCTGGGTGAGCCACAAAGATCGCTTCAGTTTCAGTTTCACACGGAAGGTGCCCTAGTAAGTAACAAAGATCGCTTTTGTTTCAGTTCACACTGAAGGTGCCCTGGTGAGCTACAAAGATCGCTTTAGTTTCAGTTCACTCGGAAGGTGCCTCCTGGGTGAGCTAGAAAGATCGCTTCTTAGTTTCAGTTTCACACTGAAGGTGCCCTGGTGAGCTACAAAGATCGCTTTAGTTTCAGTTTCACACTGAAGGTGCCCTGGTGAGCCACAAAGATCGCTTTAGTTTCAGTTCACACTAAAGGTGCCCTGGGTGAGCCACAAAGATCGCTTTAGTTTCAGTTCACTCGGAAGGTGCCCTCCTGGTGAGCCACAAAGATCGCTTTAGTTTCAGTTCACTCGGAAGGTGCCCTGGTGAGCTACAAAGATCGCTTCAGTTTCAGTTCACTCGGAAGGTGCCCTGGTGAGCTAGAAAGATCGCTTTAGTTTCAGTTTCACACTGAAGGTGCCCTGGTGAGCTACAAAGATCGCTTTAGTTTCAGTTCACTCGGAAGGTGCCCTGGTAAGTAACAAAGATCACTTTAGTTTCAGTTTCACACTGAAGGTGCCCTAGTAAGTCACAAAGATCGCTTTAGTTTCAGTTTCACTCTGAAGGTGCCCTGGTAAGTAACAAAGATCGCTTTAGTTTCAGTTCACTCGGAAGGTGCCCTCCTGGGTGAGCCACAAAGATCGCTTCAGTTTCAGTTTCACACGGAAGGTGCCCTAGTAAGTAACAAAGATCGCTTTAGTTTCAGTTTCACACTGAAGGTGCCCTAGTAAGTAACAAAGATCGCTTTTGTTTCAGTTCACACTGAAGGTGCCCTGGTGAGCTACAAAGATCGCTTTAGTTTCAGTTTCACTCGGAAGGTGCCCTCCTGGGTGAGTAGAAAGATCGCTTCAGTTTCAGTTCACTCGGAAGGTGCCCTGGTGAGCTAGAAAGATCGCTTTAGTTTCAGTTTCACTCAGAAGGTGCCCTGGTGAGCCACAAAGATCGCTTTAGTTTCAGTTCACTCGGAAGGTGCCCTGGTGAGCCACAAAGATCGCTTTAGTTTCAGTTTCACTCGGAAGGTGCCCTGGTGAGCTACAAAGATCGCTTTAGTTTCAGTTCACATTGAAGGTGCCCTGGTGAGCTACAAAGATCGCTTTAGTTTCAGTTCACATTGAAGGTGCCCTGGTAAGTAACAAAGATCGCTTTAGTTTCAGTTCACACTGAAGGTGCCCTGGTGAGCCACAAAGATCGCTTCAGTTTCAGTTCACTCGGAAGGTGCCCTGGTGAGCTACAAAGATCGCTTTAGTTTCAGTTCACTCTGAAGGTGCCCTGGTCTCAATCGCTTTAGTTTCAGTTCACTCGGAAGGTGCCCTCCTGGGTGAGCTACAAAACTTAGTTTCAGTCACTCGGAAGGTGCCCTGGTGAGCCACAAAGATCGCTTTATCAGTTCACTCGAAGGTGCCCTCCTGGGTGAGCCACAAAGTCGCTTTAGTTTCAGTTCACTCTGAAGGTGCCCTGGGTGAGCCACAAAGATCGCTTTAGATTCAGTTCACTCGGAAGGTGCCCTCCTGGGTGAGCCACAAAGATCGCTTTAGTTTCAGTTCACTCTGAAGGTGCCCTGGGTGAGCCACAAAGATCCTTTAGTTTCAGTTCACTCGGAAGGTACCCTGGTGAGCCGCAAAGATCATGAAATCGGGTTTCATCGACAAAAAAGCATCGGTTTCCTGGCAAACGTAACATACGTGACAGGTCGCAAGAAACATTTTAATCAAAATAGAAACATAAGAACATTCCCCGCCCCCCCCCCTTCACCGTAGATAGGGGTGGGGGACTTCCGGCCGCGGGCCGTACAAGGCCCGCGAAATCATTTGGGTCTGGCCCTGCCAAGGCAACCGCAGGCGGGACTCGAAATTCAACAAATCTAGGAGCAAACCTGGAACAGCAGTTGCGAGGAGCAGCAACATCATCAACACCAGCTAACATCACACGCGCCTCGCCAAAGAGAAGCAGTTCCAGCCTATCGCGCTAGGGCGAGTTAATTAAATGTTTGACCAAATATAACAGGCTAATTTCAAAGTTGATCATTTTGTATGGCCCACGAATGATGTTATAAACATCCAAATGGCCCTTGGCAGAAACAAGGTTCCCCACCCCGCGACGTAGAGCCTCCATCAGACCGCTGGGGGGGGGGGGGGGGGCAGTGCTGTTAGTGAGCAGCACCCCAAGGCACGCGACGGTGGTTCGCGCGCCACGGCCCGGAGCCGCCCCCGTCTCCCGCGATGCTCATGTGGGGCTCTGGGGCCCAGGCAGATAAGCCCTTGGCGCCAGGCACTAGGATCCCAGGCAACCCAGACGCTTAAGCCCCTTGGCGCCAGGCGCTAGGATCCCAGACAACCCAGATGCTAAGCCCCTTGGCGCCAGGCGCTAGGATCCCAGACAACCCAGACACTTAAGCCCCTTGGCGCCAGCGCTGGGATCCCAGGCAACCCAGACGCTTAAGCCCCTTGGCGCCAGGCGCTAGGATCCCAGACAACCCAGACGCTAAGCCCTTGGCGCCAGGCGCTAGGATCCCAGACAACCCAGACACTTAAGCCCTTGGCGCCAGGCGCTGGGATCCCAGGCAACCCAGACGCTAAGCCCTTGGCGCCAGGCGCTAGGATCCCAGACAACCCAGACGCTAAGCCCTTGGCGCCAGGCGCTAGGATCCCAGGCCCTTGGCGCCAGGCGCTGGGATCAGTGCTAAGCCCTTGGCGCCAGGCGCTAGGATCCCAGACACCCCAGCCAGTTAAGCCCTTGGCGCCACCAACGGTGGGGGGGGCTGTGTGTGCTCTGTGGGATATCTGGGGTGCACACNGCCCCANCCCTCGTTGGGGACGAGGCATAAAAGGGCAGCTCCCTGGCCAATCGAGGCCAGTTGTAGCTCAAGACCCAAGACCAGCCATCTGAGGACCCTGGGACGCTTAAGTGNGGGCCAGTGGTGGGACTCTGGAACCCCGGCTGCTACGTCCTTGTGAGGGCAAGTTCCGANTAGCCAGAGTAGTGTATCTAGGCTGTGTACCTAGGCTGTGTATCTAGGCTGTGTACCTAGGCTGTGTATCTAGGCTGTGTACCTAGGCTGTGTGCCTAGGCTGTTACTAGGATCCCTGTGTACCTAGGCTAGGTGTACCTAGGCTCGTGTACCTAGGCTTGTACCTAGGCTGTGTGCCTAGGCTGTNTANCTAGGCTGTGTACCTAGGCTGTGTACCTAGGCTGTGTACCTAGGCTTGTACCTAGGCTAAAAGTGTACCTAGGCTGTGTACCTAGGCTGTGTACCTAGGCTGTGTATCTAGGCTGTGTACCTAGGCTGTGTACCTAGGCTGTGTACCTAGGCTGTGTATCTAGGCTGTGTACCTAGGCTGTGTATCTAGGCTGTGTACCTAGGCTGTGTATCTAGGCTGTGTACCTAGGCTGTGTACCTAGGCTGTGTACCTAGGCTGTGTATCTAGGCTGTGTACCTAGGCTGTGTACCTAGGCTGTGTACCTAGGCTGTGTACCTAGGCTGTGTACCTAGGCTGTGTACCTAGGCTGTGTACCTAGGCTGTGTACCTAGGCGTGTATCTAGGCTGTGTACCTAGGCTGTGTACCAGGCTGTGTACCTAGGCTNTGTACCTAGGCTGTNTACCTAGTGTGTTCTAGGCTGTGTACCTAGGTTGTGTCNGGCTGTGTGCTAGGCTGTATCTAGGCTGTACGTCCATCTGAGCTGTGTATCTAGGCTGTACCTAGGCTGTGTATCTGGCTGTGTGCTAGGTGNGTTCTAGGCTGGTTCTNGGCTGTGTATCTAGGCTGGTATCGAGGCTGTGTACAGGCGGTACCCATTAGGTGTGTACCTAGGCTGTGTNCCTAGGTGGTATCTAGGCTGNGTTCNGCTGTGTATCTAGGCTGGTACCTAGGCTGTGTCCTAGCTGTGTCCTAGGCTGTNACAGAGTANCANGCTGTGAGGTTGGATTGTAACCCATTAAACNAGTTACCTCCAGTGTCTCCGGAACATACACTGCGATTGCACGCAGTGCACCTACGAATACCCGGAGGTACACNGGGTGGGTGGCCAGACCACACCCGAGTTTCCACATGCGTCGCAGACTCATTTAAGGCGAGTGACCTAGGGGAGGCCAGGACCAGTTCAGATGTTCATCACAGATGTTGCCCAGAGGGAAAGAACTCCGATCAACGCCAGGCTGTCGCGCAGTGCGCTAACNGCTGCGCCACCGTCCCAAAGACAAAGAGCTTCCCCGTGTAGCCTTAACAGACTGTTGGGGCAAGTGCTGTTAGCGAGCGCCTATGAAAGCTGGCACGAAACACGAGGGGTGGGTGGCCAGCACCACGCCCGACCGCCTTTGTCTCCCCAGTGGTGACGTTTCCACACCGCACCAGGTACTCATTTGAGGCCGAGTCGACCTAGTGGAGGCCAGGAGCGATTCAGATCATCGTCACCGGTGTCGGCCGTGAGCGGGATTCGAACTCGGTTCGTAGCGCAAGCGTGACCACCGCACCAACCGCTCCCCACGCAAGTACGCTTAACGACGAAGCACCACCAAGCTTCCCCACCCAACGATGCCCCCCCCCCCACCACCACCACACCCTCTCTTCAGAGGGAAACATGATTAAGAAGTGGCCACGAGGAGCAGGAGGAACGCTCCGACTGGCAATCGGCGGCGTCACAGGTTGCTTTGCGTGGCTGCGATCTGTCCCGTGTCTTGGGGCCCTGGCAGCCGAAGTGAATCAATAAAATCTCTCCATCCACCTGCGTTCGAAGCGGAGGACAGCGCAGCCCAAGGCAAGCGTCGTACCGTGTCCCAATGCTCCCTGCCTCTAACAACCCGCGTTGACCGGAGCGGTGGGAAAGTACGTTCAAACAACCCCCGGCCTACCCGGAAGTGGATTCTGGAAGTTTGCACGTCGTTTACATGTTAACAGCAGCGGGGGGGGGGGACAGTGAAACACCCGGGGGGGGGGTCGGTGGGGGCGCACTCACAGCCGCCGGCCACCACTTGATGGAGGTGACGGTTGGACTGTGCAGCACGAACTCCTGAGTGGCGGCGTCGAACGTGGCGGTGGTCTCGAGGCCGCGGATGAAGGTGCCTGCGGGACGGGCAGGGGGGGGTGCCGTCAAGACAACAACAACACCGTCACCACGACAACGCCGTCAAGACGACAACACCGCCAAGACAACAACACCGTAACCACAACAACGCCGTAACCACAACAACACCATAACCACACCAACGCCGTCGCCACAATAACGCCGCAACCGACGTGCGGTGCGCGTGGTCGTGGCCTTGACCCAACAGGGGACGATGATGATGATGGTGATCATGGCGATGGCATTGTCGGGCATAGTTTTGGCACAGGCCAACGGAATTGTTGCCATGCGATTCCATCAACTGTCACACGACTCGGGTTCCAGATTCGATTTGAGCGTGGATTTATTTCCGTCTCGTTTTCGCCCTCGCTTCCCGTTTTGTTTCTCTCGTTTGTACAATTATCGCTCGCCCTCGGTCCTATACGTCACATTTATTTAGTTTTTAAACGACGAATCGTCGATGCGCGTGCGCGTGCGCCTCGGTGCGCGCTCCGCGAGCCTGACGATACAATTCAAATTTCGATTTAAAGCTTTCGTGACTGCAGGGATTCATCTTCTTGGTTTCAGACGCTGTCTCCCGACAGACCTGGTCTTCACCCGAGGACGGCTGCCTGCGTCGTGGCCGAAACGTCGTGAGAATTATCGTACTATGTTTATCTTTATTATTGTATTGCTTCCCTTCTACGTGACTTTACGAAAGAACCAAGAAGATACAATTCAAATCGACGTTCGCCGTGGAAAATCGGCGTTCGCCGCAGCGAGGCGGGCGAATTAACAACTCCCGAGTGCGAGCGAGGCCATCTTGTTAGGTCACGGGTCACGGGTCACACGCCACCGCCCACGAGCGACGGCCAAGCCAAGCGAGCAGCGGCGCGNGCAGCGGCAAGCAAGCGGCGAAAGCGCGAAGCAGCCGCCCAAGCAGGCAAAACAAAATCGTTTGTGCTGGGGGGGGGGGGGGCGCTCTTCAGCGATACATTAAAGCGGGCCGCGCGATCAAATTCAGCGTTTGCATCGGCGGGCCAGGAGAAGTCGACATGCCGCGCGCGCTCAGGCATCAAGACGTCATGGACGTCATGATGTGCCCACGGCAAAATGTGTATAACTGAAGAGGAGGCTAGTTCAGTGTTAGCGGTATAGTGTATAGCAAGAATTAATGCTGTAGTAATTTGTAAGATTAGATATAAGCTTAAGAGCGAGCCGTAATTTCATCAGGCCGAGATGTTAGCGGGAGAAGGAAGGTCTAACTAGCATGCTATTTCCTAAGTGATAGGAGGGGGTGAGCTTTTCGAATGATAGTTGTTTGTGGGATATTAGTCAGACATAGTTTAAAATTACAAAAAAAATTACAAATATNTTTTTAATTACAATAAAAAAATNTTTTCACAATTTAAAAAAAATTACAATAAAAAAAAAGTTGTGAGAATTATGGATGGTTTGGGCATGATAACAGGCGTCGCGACGTGCCCAGGCGTCGTGACGTCACGCGATGTCATCGCGTCTTAAAGGTGACCATGGGTCTGTACGTTTCATCTCCCAGGTGCCTCATTGCTCTCCCCCCCCCCCATAACGCTCAAGTCTCTCCCATCGCTGTGCCGAATCTCTTTGCCGCGAAGACACCGCGTGTTAAAACCGGTTTTGGCTTGCGAATCAATGCTGCTAAACGTATGCACTCCCAGAAGGCCATACCGACCACACATTGTGTAACAAATACGTTGTATATATTTAGTATGCGCAGCGGACAGTATCGTCTGCTTATCAATTAAAAAAAAAAATCACGGGCGGGTGAAACCCGGAGTCCAAGTTAGGATCTCGGCGGTGCCGGGCCTCAACGCGTGACCTTCTGGAGAGATCGAGGCGGCGAATGAAACGTGCCAACTTCGTACCGTGCTCGGGTGACCGTCGGTACTGCTGAACCCTGAACCCTGAACCCAATCTATTGCCACCGCAACCGCCGCTCTGGCCAGAGCTCTCTCCGGCGAACAAAGCACTGGTCAAGGGGGTGGGTGTGGGGGGGGGCACGAGTGGATTGATAGGGAAAGCGGAACTAAGCAGGGAAACTTAAATCGAGGCCATGGCACACGACGCTTGGCATGATGCACCGCGCCAGGATGTGGGACGCAGAGACGCACGCATGCACGCAGGCAACGCAGGGAATAGACTGGACGATGGACGGCGTGAAGTGATCCGGTGAACAAATAATGCTGGAGACAGGCACAGGGTTAAAGAGAGGGTACCACGGGCTAAGCAGGCACCTGTCACACCCTCCTCACCCAGAACTGGATCTGACTCGCGAACCAGCCACTAACCCTACCGACACCTTGCTGACTCTACAGTAAAACCTTGGATTGCGAGCATAATTCGTGCCGGAAACTTGTTTGTAATCCAAAGCACTCGTATATCAGTTGTGATCATGTGACGCTCGGCAGACAAGGCGTATACACGTGCTGCTCGTATTGCAAGACCTCCCTCGTTTATCAAATTAATATTTATTGAAAAATTTTGCTCGTCTTGCAAAACACTCGCAGATCAAGTTACTCGCAATCCAAGGTTCTACTGCAATTGAAATAGCGAACAGGACCCTAACCACACGAGGCAATAAGACCCTGTCATTGACTCTGACTGCTTTTCACTTTGACAACCACTGGCTTAATGCACAACAACAACCACCACCACCACAACAACAACCACCACCACAACAACCAAGCGGGTGGCGACGTGGCCAGCGACATTACCGGAGGTTCACGGTTCGATCCCAGCGGCCGACCCGGTTAATGCCGCGGTATTAAACAATTACAAATATTTATACTCCGTGCGCTTCACCCTGGACGCCCAAGATCCCGTGACGCCGTTCGCAAGAGGAGGCCACCGTGTGCCGGCGTCACGGTCCACATTTTCCAAATACTCCGCAAATTATTCAGCCAGCGTAGCCTCGAAAGGGGCGGGCGCTCCTTTGTCATCGTATCCATCGTTGGAACAATATAACCGAACGGCAAGTTTGAGCTGGGCGGTTGAAACTCGTGGTCCTGCGAGGCACGCCGACGCTCAACGGCGCGCAACGGTAGCGTGGCGCCCAGAACCATCGCAGCCGAGATGATTCGCAAATCGCCCGAGGACTCCCCCACTCCCCGATTCGCGTTTGCCGTCGGGTAATGCTACACGCGGTAGCGGATTTTTAACGCCAAAATCCTCTCATCGTTAACCCTCGCCAACCCGACAGTTGTGTAGTAACAAGGGTGTTATTCTTCTTGGTTCTTTCGGTAGTCAAGAAGGGAATAATAAAATAAAACAATAAAATAATTCTCACAACGAAGCAGCCGTCCTCACCTAGGACGGCTGCTTGCGTTGTGGCCGAAACGTCGTGAGAATTATTTTATTGTTTTATTTTATTATTTTATTTCCCTTCTACGTGACTTCACCGAAAGAACCAAGAAGTGAATCCTAGTCAGGCTTTAAATCGAAACTTGAAAATAAGAAATAAGAAGATGTTCCGCAGTGTTCTTCACACGCCGCTTGCGTTGTGGCCGAAACGTCGTGAAAATTATTTTATTATANTTTTATTATTTTATTATTTCTACGTGACTTTACCGAAAGAACCAAAAAGATGAATCCCCGCAGTCACGAAAGCTTTAAATCGAAATTTAAGGGTGTTATTGATACGCGTGCCGTTGTTTCACGTCACAATTACGACCAATAAAGATCCTCCCGTATAGTGCGGTTAGTTCAACGTTCACGTGGCCACCTTATCGCGGGCTGACAATGATGATGTGTGGCGTTGTCTTGGTGTGTTTGTTGTTATTTTTGCTGCCTTGCCCAAGTGTGATCAAACGCACCGATATGAAGAAATATTTGGTTTAATAAAAAATAGTGCTATTTCTATTTAGTGACCTGCTTACATTTTTATCTATTTGCATCCTATCGGGGTTTTTTTTTTTCTTCTCATTTGCTGCTGTAATCATTTGCTAACCCCGTGCCCTTAACTGGAACATCCGTGGAGCGTCATTCTCGTCGGATTCCTCCTCCTGGCGGTCTGAATCGAGATTCTGACGATTCCGATTACTCCTCAGCCGTGGGCCACAGACTTTTTCCCACCACCGAATTCACAACATCGACGCTCGGTAACACTTGGGCAATAAACTGCCTTGGACCTTCGCCCGAATGCGGACCCTTGCCCCTTCCACGTCTGCCGCTGGCGACGAAAACCTCTCCGTTAGTTTGAGCAGCCAGTGATTCTCCGAAACAAAAAAATCCTCGATAGGTTTGTGCGCGCATCGCAACACCACAGCGTGCCTGTCAACCCCTTGTCAGTGCGCTACCTTATTACAGAACAATTCAAAGTCCCATCACAAGGGAGAAACAGACAATAACCACTAGTACACTCACCACTAGTACACTCACCACTAGTACACTCACCACTAGTACACTCACCACTAGTACACTCACCACTAGTACACTCGTTACTACACCCACCACTAGTACACTCACCACTACATTCACCACTAGTACACTCACCACTAGTACACTCATTACTACACTCACCACTAGTACACTCACCACTAGTACACTCATTACTACACTCACCACTAGCACACTCACCACTACGTTCACCACTAGTACACTCACCACTAGTACACTCACCACTACACTCACCACTAGTACACTCACCACTAGTATACTCGTTACTACACCCACCACTAGTACACTCACCACTATACTCACCACTAGTACACTCACCACTAGCACTCCTTACTACACTCACCACTAGCACTCACCACTAGCACTCACCACTAGCACTCACCACTACACTCACCACTACTACACTCACCACTACACTCACCACTAGTACACTCACCACTAGTACACTCACCACTACTACACTCACCACTAGCACACTCACCACTAGCACACTCACCACTACTACACTCACCACTACTCACCACTAGTACACCCACCACTAGTACACTCACCACTAGTACACTCACTACTACACTCACCACTACACTCACCACTACATACCTGTCAACACCTTATCAGTGCCCTACCTTACTATAGACCAATTCAGACCATATTGGTCACCCAGTGCCCTTATACATCTCAACATCCATCTTACAAAGTCCCATCGCAAGGGAGGGAGAAACACAAAGACGATTATTTTTGTTGCCCCTATTGAAACGGCTCTACGGCATATGGACCTGAATCCTCAATTTCCCAGTAAAAGAATCGGGGTAAACTGTATGGGCGGACACGGTGTGCCACAGCAGGGAACATGGGGGTTTAGAGGTATGAGACGTGTCCAGTGGGTCCGTCGGTTAACGATATATTAATCGGTTCAACGAAACAAGTGGCGTTTTTTTCTTAACTTAACTTTTTTCAAATTTTCTTGCTGTGGATTTCACACCCGACGACGATTGCTTGTGTTGCAGTCGAAACGTCGTGAGAATTTTATTGTTGATTTTTTTTATTATTTTATCATTTCCCTTCTACGTGACTTTACCGAAAGAACCAATAATAGGTTAATGTCTTGTCGTAAACATGTCGTTGCTCAAGGAGCTGTCCGATTAGAATTCTACATCTTCTTGGTTCTTTCGGGAAAGTCACGTAGAAGGGAAATAATAAAATAATAATAAAACATAATAAAATAATTCTCACGACGTTTCGACCACAACGCAAGCAGCCGTCCTCAGGTGAAGAACAGGTCTGTCGGAAAGACAGCGTCTGAATGACCTGTTCTTCACCTGAGGACGGCTGCTTGCGTTGTGGCCGAAACGTCGTGAGAATTGTATTTTATTATGTTAAATTTTTATTATTATTCTTATTTCCCTTCTACGTGACTTTAGCGAAAGAACCAAGAAGATGAATCCCTGCAGTCACGAAAGAAATCAAAATATAATNATAATCTATTTAAAGCTTTCGTGACTGCAGGGATTCATCTTCTTGGTTCTTTCGGTAAAGTCACGTAGAAGGGAAATAAGAATAATAATAAAATAAAACATAAAGAAAAAATATATTATTATAGTATTTCCATATTATTTTATTATGTTTTATTTTTATTGTTTTATTATTTCCCTTCTACGTGACTTTACTGAAAGAACCAAGAAGATGAATTGCATCAGCTTTTAAATTAAATTCTCGTGGATAATGCCTCCGACCCCGTGTACTTCAGGACCGAGGACCAATTTGAACCTTCACGAACCGCAACCCTACGGAGTATAAGATGATCCGACGTTTTAGGCAACGTCCCTTCGCCCGCAATTGACCGACTCGTTAGAGCCGCTGTATACGACGTTGCCGGAGCTTCTATAATTGTACCTCATCTCAAACATTTACAAGGAGTCATGTTTGCATAGACCACAATACCTGTGGTCATAATGCAAACAAAAACATAACTCTGATAATGTGTGCACTGTCTTTGAAGTTGATTGGTCCACACCCGAGACAGCTTTCCTTAGAGCCTAGTCTCACATGGTGTTGGACCAGATGACGCCAAAAGGTGTCAGTTTTGTTGCCAGATAGAAGGGTAAAAAACAATTATCATATTTTTACTGGCAAATGAGGTTCCAATGGTGAGACATTCTTAATTGGCATGGGCCATTTCAACCGTGAACATATACGAAGTGCCCATCAGCCAAAGATGGACATAGACTAACGGGGATAAAAAGCTGTTGATTGGCACTACAACTGCATGGAGAGAGTGTTCGATTAAGGCTTAGCCTTCTATTGTTGTACACAATAATGACAATTAATGTCTTGCACGCAGGAAAGCTTCCATGTCTCAAGACTGGACATACCGTTCAATCATCATCAACCATCATCATCATCGCCAGCATCACCACCACCACCACCATCATCCATCATCCATCATCATCAACCATCATCATCAACCATCATCATCCATCATCATCATCAACCATCATCCATCATCATCATCCATCATCTCTCAACNATCATCATCATCATCACCAGCATTATCACCATCATCANCCATCATCATCACCATCATCATCATCATCGCCAGCATNCACCACCACCACCATCATCCATCATCATCAACCATCATCATCAACCATCATCATCCATCATCATCCATCATCATCAACCATCATCATCATCATCGCCAGCATCGCCACCACCATCATCCATCATCATCATCCATCATCATCATCCATCATCCTCACCATCATCATCATCATCACCATCACACCATCATCATCATCATCATCATCGCCAGCATCACCACCACNATCATCATCATCCATCATCATCAACCATCATCATCCATCATCATCCATCATCATCCATCATCATCGCCACCACCCAACCATCATCCATCATCATCGCCAGCATCGCCACCATCTCCCACCATCCATCATCATCATCATCATCCATCATCTCAACCATCATCATCATCATCATCACCAGCATTATCACCATCATCATCCATCATCATCAATCATCATCATCATCATCGCCAGCATCACCACCACCACCACCATCATCCATCATCATCACCATCATCATCACCAGCATCACCACCATCATCACCATCATCATCACCATCATCATCACCATCACCACCACCACCATCATCCATCATCCATCATCCATCATCATCACCATCATCATCATCACCATCACCACCACTAGGCCTCGGCAAGGCAAGGTAAAAGTTAAAAGATAAAAACAACGAGCCTACGTTTACCCTACCTTTCACCTTACCACAATACAATCACTCTACCCTACCTTTTACCCTTTAGCAGGTAAGGTAAATGTAAAAACAACGAGCCTACCTTTACCCTACCTTTTACCTTACCCCTTGGCATATCAACACCTTTACCTTTACCCTTTTACCCGGTAAAAAGGGTAAATTATCTTACCTTGCCGAGGCCTACATTAAAGAAAGCTTCATCGCTCACCGGATTCCTCCAGGATATTTCTGATTCTCACTTGTTTTCAGGAGGCTGCTGCTTTGGTGACGTTTTGGCCAATTCCATTCAAGAGATTTTGGCCGTGGAGGAAACCGGAGGAGATGGAGTAAAACCCATCATGCCTTTCGACGGCACGGCAATGAGTCCATCTCCTTTGCCCGCGCCTACAGTGCCTGGCAAAGCCTCGGTGGCGGTCACCCGTGCAAGTACCGATCGGGGTCAACCCCTGTTCGGCAGCCTCCGAGGTTGTGACGATCGCCGGGCCCAGGCAAGAGTCATGGTAAAAACGTGGCCTTCAAAAACCCTCGTGGCAATATAAACTAGGTAAACACATTTCGATTTAAAGCTTTCGTGACTGCAAGGATTCATCTTCTTGGTTCTTTCGGTAAAGTCACGTAGAAATAAAATAAAACATAATAATAAATAATATAATAATGCTATATAATAATATAATATTTTTTATTTCTACGTGACTTTACCGAAAGAACCAAGAAGATAGATAAACACATTTATTTTTTCCGGATTAAGGCCCACCGAGCTATTTTTTGAGGAGCGACCTGGCCACAAATGATAGCTCAACCAATTATCACCGTCGTGTGGCAATTCTCGTGGCCACGGCAAGAGAGAGACACTCAAACTCCAAATATACAGCAGACGTCAGGGTCGGGATCGAACCCACGACCTTCTCTGCATACCAGGCGAGGGAGTAAACATCTGGCCACAACGGCACTGGCGCTATTGTCTGGTTGGCCAATCTGATTTGTGCTTTGGGATAGGCCTACCGTCCGGTTGGCAAGTGTTGGTTAAGGTGAGGTAAGGGGAGGAGTAGTGCCTGCTTGGCCATCTTTAAATTTCGATTTAAAGCTTTCGTGACTGCAGGGATTTATCTTCTTGGTTCTTTCGGTAAAGTCACGTAGAAGGAAATAATAAAATAAACACAATAAAACAATTCTAATGACGTTTCGAGAAGACAGAGTCTGAATTTCAGATGCTGTCTTCTCGACAGACCTGTTCTCCACCTGAGGACGGCTGCTTGCGTTGTGGCGAAACGTCGTGAGAATTATTTTATGATGTTTTCTTTTAATTATTTATTACTTCCATTCTACGTGACTTTACCGAAAGAACCAAGAAAACAGTGTGATTAAGTTAGAGGTAAGGGTAGGCTTAAAGTCCGGTTAGCTAGTGTTGGTGAAGGTTGAGCGGTAAGGGCTCGGCTAGCATCCCAACGGGCAGTTTAAAACTCCCTCTACCAGTCTTGCCACTCCTCCCCATTTACAACTGCAGCAGCAGTGCTGGTGTGCGCAGACCCAGGACAGGGCTGGGTTTCGCCGACGATGAGAGGTGGGGGGTGTGGTGGTGGTGAGGGGGGAGGCATCTGCGACGGAACGGCTCTCCGGCGTGGCGCAGGGTTACCGTGCCCAATCTCGGTCTGTGCGTAGGTGCCGATGATTTTCAGCTGCCAGGCTGGCATGAAGAACTGCTCCTGCTGCTCAGGCGTGGCCTGGTGCAGCAAAGTAGGCAGGAACATGCCCAGGTGCAGATCCAGGGGCTCCGCCCTGTTCCGGTGGCAAGCTCTGGGGCGGGAGGAATTGCAAGCGAGGGGTGGAGCGCGACAGGGGTGCAGGGCGTGGTGGCGCGTGCACGAGGGCATGCAGGCGAGAGGAGGGCACGGAGGACGGCGAGAGGCGACGGTGTTTGACGGCAGGTCGAGCAGCAGGTAAGAGAGGACGGGCCACACAGAGGTAGGAGGGGCAGGCGAGGTGACGGGCACCGGAGCGGACGAGGTGGTAAGGTTGGCGAGCGGGAAAAGCCGGCAGGTGTAACGGGTAAGGGCGACAGGGCGGGTAAGGCGAGGAGCATGGCAGGTAAGGTGGGAAGCAGGAGGGCAGGTGAAGCGGACAGGTGGCAAAACCAACCGAGCTTACAGGCGTGCGAGCAGGCCGTTTGAACATGCGAGGTTACAGGTAGCAGGGTTAGGGGGGGGGACAGGTAACAGGTCAGGGGTAAAGGAAGTTGACAGGTTGGGACAGAGGTAGGCAGGTTAGTCAGTCAGGATAAGAGCAAGGCGGACAGACAAGCAGTTAGGATAAATCACGCAGGCAGTTAGCATAGATTAGGATTAGTCAAGCAATACGTTAGGACACATCAGCAGGCAGGGTGAGTCAGGGAGGCAGTCATGCCAGTAAGTGGTCAGCCAAGCAAGCAAGCAGAAGGACGCAAGCGAAGAGGATGGCCTCAGGTGAGCGTGGCGAGACAGCGGTGGTGATCGGGTGGTGCGGAGAGAAAGGATGCGGCCACGTTAGACCAAATCAGCCACAAACACACGCACACAATGCCAGCCGTGTCTCCCGCACATGTAGCGGAGACTCGTTTACGGTCCGTGGAGGCGCCAAAAGAATAAAAAATTAACCCGTAAAAACAAAGTTTTTCACTAAATCCTTTATGCGTGGCGGCTAGAGTCCTCTCGTCCTCTGGCTTGAGATGGCTGCCACCTATGGGTCAGATGAATGGCTGCCACCATTAAGCAATTGGTAATTAAATATAATTTTTTTTCCTAAAAAGTGTTAAAATTTAGAAATTTTTTCGCGAAAATAAATTGTCACGCACAACGAGTCTGTGTGCAAAATGTCAGCTCGATTGGATCACGGGAAGTGGGTTAAAAACGACCGAAACATTTGCACGGTCGTAAGCGCGCAAGCAAGTGAACTTAATATAAAGGATTTAAAAATGGGACGCAAATATCTACGATGGACAGGCTTGTCGCTGGCGACGCGTTCAACAACGTACACCTGGCCAAAGCGACATTGCGAAAGCACCGTCGTGCGGAAGCGCTCTTTTGCCCTTGTCACGGGAATGTGGAATTTCCTCTCTGTGGGTTCGGGGCGAGCCAAGGGATCATGCCACTTTGCTTGCGTGAGCAGTTAAGAGGACAATAGATGTGCAAGTTTCATGTGTTATCATCGTAAACACAAGCAGCATCTTCTTGGTTCTTTCGGTAAAGTCACGTAGAATGGAAATAATAAAAATAAAACATAATAAAATTATTCTCACGACGTTTCGGCCACAACGCAAGCAGCCGTCCTCAGGTGAAGAACAGGTCTGTCGAGAAGACAGACTCTACAGACGCTGTCTTTCCGACAGACCTGTTCTTCACCTGAGGACGGCTGCTTGCGTTGTGGCCGAAACGTCGTGAGATTTTATAATGTTTTATTTTATTTTTATTATTTCCATTCTACGTGACTTTACCGAAAGAACCAAGAAGAAGAATAATCAGCATCATCATTCTCATCGCCTCCATTAGTCGAAAACATTTAATAGTTAAGCGTGTGAAGCAGCAGCCAGCAAGTAGGATAGAGATCCCCCCCCCCGACCCCAACTCCCCCGCATCCCCAGCCCGGCCCCCACTCCCCCCACCCCATCTCAAGCACTCCCACGCATGCAGCACCTTCAGCAGAGGTCGCAAACGGGTTTTGATTCCTTACCCGTACCCGGCCGCACCAGGGTCGCAAATGGGTACCCACACGTACCCGGCCTACCCGTTCCCTACCCGTACCCTACCCGAAATGAGTGACAAACGGTTACTCACCAGTGACTCACGGCCTATCGTACCCGTACCCTACCCGAAATGAGTGACAAACGGTGACTCACCAGTGACTCACACCCTACCCGTACCCGTCCGTACCAGGGTCGCAAACGGCTACCCGTACCCGTACCCGGCCAGGTACGGGTAACCGGGTATCGGGTAGGGTACGGGTATCGGGTACCCAGTTGCGACCTCTGACCTTCAGACGGTCACCGCATCGCGCGCTTTCCGATGCGCTTCTGCGGCCGTCTGGAGGCCTCTTCCTTTCCGATATCAGCAAGCCACCGGAGATACGCACTTCTACATCGTCTACAATGCAAACCCGTTTGTTTAAGAACTGCTTTTTGCGCGTGTTAGTTTGTTGTCCTTCCCTGCACCTCCGATTAGCACGGCTGGCGATACGTACGGTGCGAAAGAAGTTCAACACATGGACACGCATTTCGGAGCTCACGTGCCAACGCGTGGGTCTTGAAGTGGGCTACATCAGACCGACGATCGCTGACGAGGAAGCAACTTCAAGGCCAAGCGGCGAGCGGCGCTGGGCTTCAAGCGTGCGCTTCGAGTGACCTTCCGTTGAGCTGCACGCAGAGGTCGCAAACGGGTTTTGATTCCTTACCCGTACCCGGCCGCACCAGGGTCACAAACGGTACCTACCCGTACCCGGCCGGGTACGGGTATCGGGTGCCTGATTGCGACCTCTGGGATGAAGCCATGTTGCAGGCGTGGGTGGGTTGATTCTAGGAACTTGAATTGTGAGAAGAGACAAGACGTTGGGAAATGAGTGACAAACGGTGACTCACCAGTGACTCACGGCCTACCCGTACCCGGCCGGGTACGGGTAGCCGGGTATCGGGTACCCGGTTGCGACCTCTGGCTGCACGGCACCGTGGGTATTCTTCCCACAATGCCGCGCAGAGTTAGCGCCCCGAGCGTTGCGTCACATGGGACGTTTCAAACCACGGAGATATCGTTTATTNTTTTCTTTCGACGCGAAGGACAATAAACCAGCTTGGTGAAACCCCTTGGGCTGCGTGTTCTTGAACCACGAAAACACTCGCAGTATAAATAATGATAACAGAGGAATAAGCATTTTCACATACACTGCAGTGGCATAGACGCCCACGTGTCACAGAACTAATCATCACATCTCCCCGCAATCATTCCGATACCCAGCTGTAGTCTCCTTCCATTGTTATTTTGCCAAGAGGGACCCCTCTTAGGGCAGCTGTCCCTGTGTGGAAACAGTGACGTAACACCGGCCTGCAAGTTGGCATCAGTCTGTCGGTCGAGGGGCGGGGGCGGGGTGATGTTACAACGTGGTTTTTCTAGATGAACACGGAAGCTTTCACGACCGATATTATCCACGAAAAAATGTTAGGTTAGCGTAAATATTAATGTGTCACCATTGGTACCTCATTTGCCAGTAAAAAAAATATGATAATTGGTTTTTTACCCTTTAATCTGGCAACAAAACTGACACCTTTTTTACAACGAGTCATGTTTGCATAGACCACAATACCTGCAGTCGTAATGCAAACAAAAAACATAACTCTGATAATGTATGGACAGTCCATACATTATCAGTTATGNTTTTTTTTTTGCATTACGACTGAGGTATTGTGGTCTATGCAAACATGACTCCTTGTAAAAAAGGTGTCAGTTTTGTTGCCAGATAGAAGGGTAAAAAACCAATTACCATATTAATGTGTCGTTAAACCCGCCACCGCCCGACACAGCCGAAGGTTTGTCATGCAAAAATAAACGTGTCAATTCGTTTCTAGTTCGGCACTAGCTGCTTGTGTGTTGTAGAGTAAACCCACCACAACATTTACCCGAAGGATTTCTCCACAACTGTGGCTGTCGTCGATGAGGCCGGTTGTAATTACCGGCGAAACTTCGTACTCGAATGGTAAATGTTGTGGGTGTACTCTCCAACACACAACCGGCGTGCTGAATCAGTAACGAATTGGCACGTTCTGTTTACGTGACAAACCTTACCAATTGGCTGTGTCGGGTGGTGGCGGGTTTCACGACGTATTGATATCGACGGATGCCGTGACGACGCTGGCACACTGGAACCGCGATACGAACAACAAATCCCGCGTCGGGTTACGATTTTGTGCGAATCGCACACGCGTGTTTGCGCGATAACGTTCGCTTAACGCCAGCGGGCGCGGATGAGCGGGAGTACAAGATTTATTACCCGACGGTTTTTCAACGGAGGTCAAAAACAAGTGACGGACCGGACGTTGGAGAATTGATTCTTGAATCGGGACCCAGAATCAAAAAATATAAATAGTTGTCGTTTTATAATCACGAGACGTTTGTGCCGGTGGCTCTTCTTTCACAGCACACTGCCCAATGAAAGAAGAAGGACCACTGCCAAAACGTCTTCCATTAAATACTCATTCCTTTCGGGCAGCGTTTGCCGACGCACGTGTCGCGTTTAAAACGATCGAACCGTGCGATTCATCTTTTGGGCCGCGTCTTCCTTCAATCACAGAATCAACATTTTTTTTAATCATTCATCCTGGAGAAATCCGTTGAAGCTACGATTCGTTTATTTATTCGTACAGATGTCCAGCGGCCCCCGTCGTGCGTGCGGAGGCGCGGGTCGCGGGTCGCGCGTCGCAGGTACCGTGTCCCAACTCGGTCTGAGCGTAGGTGCCCCGCACTTTGCACTCGAGGGCGCTGGGAATCCACTCGCTCTGCTGCTCGTCCGTGCCCTGGCTTCTCAGCGTGGGCAGGAACATGACGAAGTGAAGCCCAAAGACATCCACCTTGCCGCGCAGGCACCCTCTACGGACACAGCGGCACCGCACGGCACGATGGTGGTGGTGGTGGTGCTGGTGGTGGTGCTGGCGGCGGCAGAGACCCTGGCGCTACTCGTGACGGTGACGGCGGCGGTGGGCACGTCAGAGGACCGTCACGATCGTTTGAATGAAGCTGGGAGGTGGTGGCTTATGCACGTGGCCTCTGATCCGGCACGGTTTGAAGGATCGTAGTGCGCATGTTGTAAAAACGCTTCCCCAAGGCGCCCTACTCTGGCGCGCTAGGTAGTACAGCAAGTGGGATGATCATCGAATTGTTTCCGTCTGTACGGGGAGAGAGCGTCACCTCTCGCGCGGCGGCAGAGACCCTGGCGCTACTCGCGACGGTGACGGCGGCGGTGGGCACGTCAGAGGACCGTCACGGTCGTTTGAATGAAACCGGGCGTGGTGGCTTATGCACGTGGCCTCTGATCCGGCACGGTTGGAGGCGGGGAGGGTTGGTGGATTGTAGTGCACATGTTGTAAAAACTCTTTCCCAAGGCACCCTACTCTGGCGCGCTAGAAGGTAGTACAGCAAGTGGGATGATCATCGCATTGTTTCCGTCTGTATGGGGAGAGAGCGTTACCCTCTCGCGGCGGCAGAGACCCTGGCGCTACTCGCGATGATACGGCGGCGGTGGGCACGTCAGAGGACCGTCACGGTCGTTTGAATGGCTAGGAGATGTTAACTATCTCGCCTGGTGTGCAGGAGATTGTGGGTTCGATCCGACGCCTGCTGCTGCTGTATATTTGGAGTTTGCGTGCCTCTCTCTCGTCATCACGGTGGCTAGGAGATGTTGACTACCTCGCCTGGTATGCAGGAGGTCGTGGGTTCGATCCCGACCCTGACGCCTGCTGCTGTATATTTGGAGTTCGCGTGTCTCTCTCATCATCACCACGATGGCTAGGAGATGTTAACTACCTCGCCTGGTGTGCAGGAGGTCGTGGGTTCGATCCCGACCCTGACGCCTGCTGCTGCATATTTGGAGTTCGCGTGTCTCTCTCATCATCACCACGGTGGCTAGAAGATGTTAACTACCTCGCCTGGTGTGCAGGAGGTCGTGGGTTCGATCCCGACCCTGACGCCTGCTGCTGTATATTTGGAGTTCGCGTGTCTCTCTCATCATCACGGTGCTAGGAGATGTTAACTACCTCGCCTGGTGTGCAGGAGGTCGTGGGTTCGATCCCGACCCTGACGCCTGCTGCTGCATATTTGGAGTTCGCGTGTCTCTCTCATCATCACCACGGTGGCGAGATGTTAACTACCTCGCCTGGTGTGCAGGAGGTCGTGGGTTCGATCCCGACCCTGACGCCTGCTGTATATTTGGAGTTCGCGTGTCTCTCTCATCATCACCACGATGGCTAGAGATGTTAACTACCTCGCCTGGTGTGCAGGAGGTCGTGGGTTCGATCCCGACCCTGACGCCTGTTGCATATTTAGAGTTTGCGTCTCTCTCTCATCGTCATCACGGTGGCTAGGAGATGTTAACTACCTCGCCTGGTGTGCAGGAGGTCGTGAGTTCGATCCCGACCCTGACGCCTCTTGCATATTTGGAGTTTGTGTCTCTCTCTCTCTCATCGTCATCACGGTGGCTAGGAGATGTTAACTACCTCGCCTGGTGTGCAGGAGGTCGTGAGTTCGATCCCGACCCTGACGCCTGCTGTATATTTGGAGTTTGCGTGTCTCTTCCCTGGTCGCCTTGCTGCTGTGGATTTTTCTCCGGGTACTCCGGTTTCCCCCCCCCCCCCACATTTAGAATCAACGCCACGAGTTTAGAGAATTCGGCTGCTAGACATTTGCACGCGATAAGCCACTTCGTTGAGCTATCATTTGTGGCCAGATCGCTTCTGNAAAATAGCTACATAGCTCAGTGGGAATTACCAGGTGAAATAAAAATAGTTTAATTTAAAATCGTGGATAATCAAAAATATTTTTTGCGGATCTCTATGCCAAAAACCACCAATATAGGGTAAAAATGATGTTTAAGTTACGAAATTTGAGTATGTGAATGAACAAAACTACAATTTGTAGAAAAGAATTGACCGATCGATGCGCGTGCTCAGGGGTAACACTTTCCTGCTCCTCGCAGCAGAAGACTCGGCCCACGAGTGGATAGCAGAGCCACGCCAATCAACAACATCAATCAAACTCAACCCCACTGTGTAAAGATATCTAACTATTTCGATTTAAAGCTTTCGTGACTGCAGGGATTGCAGGGATTCATCTTCTCATTGTGGCCGAAACGTCGTGAGAATTATTTTATTATGTTTTATTTTTATTATTTTATTATTTTCCTTCTACGTGACTTTACCGAAAGAACCAAGAAGATGATATGTAACTACTGTACTGTCGGGGCGATCAAGTGGACTTTGCATTCACCGGAGCACACATTTGCTTGGTGCAAGCTGCCTAACTTGTACGAAACATTTCCAAGAATAACAATGCATAGCTGTTTTCAGATTAATAATTTGGGCTTTCAAGGGAAAATTCACGCGCCGTTAATTTACGTCAAATCTCAGGTGCGCGGATAACGAGGGTCTCCTGTCGTTGAGTTTATCTGCTGCAGGGCCGACAGCTGACTAAAACCTGCCGCTCCGTACAGAGAAACGGTGGACACCTTCTTGGTTCTTTCGGTAAAGTCACGTGACTTTACCGAAAGAACCAAGAAGATGAATCCCTGCAGTCACGAAAGCTTTAAATCGAAACGGTGGGCACGTTTATTTGACAGACAGAGGCAGGCAGGCGGGCGGGTGGCGGGGGAGGGAAGTCTCCAGCCTGGGAGGCAAAGGCACGGATCTCTGCGGGGGAGGAAACCGCTTTCACACCATGGGGGACAGAGACCCGGGGGATTAGATGAAAACCCTCGACCGCTGGAACAGAGAGAGAGAGAGAGCAGGCGAGCGAGCAAGCGTGGAAGCGAGAGATCGCGCTTGACGAGATTCTCACGCGGCCGACGTAAACGTGACAGCTCGTGCGCTGCAAGTGGAAGGGTCAACTGCGTAATCGTCACGGCACCGAGGAGACGCTCGGATGGATGCGAAATGCTGAAGACGATTTCCCGACGGGCTAGAAAAGTTAAAATTGAGTTTGTTCGTAGAAAAATGAATATTTTATACGACCTCGGTAGAGCGCGCGTGGCTTCGTCTAGACGTCCGGACACAGGTTTGCCAAGTTAGTTACTCGAGGTAGCTATGCAGCTTTAGGATTTGCTTGGGCAACACGCGCAGAACTCCACTGATAAGTGATCGTCGCCTTGAGGCGAATCGTCTTGCCAACTCCTTCGAGATGAGGAGCCATCGCCCAGAGGTCGCAAACGGGTTTTGATTCCTTACCCGTACCCGGCCGCACCAGGGTCACAAATGGGTACCCGTACCCGCCGGGTACGGGTACCCGTTCCTACCGTACCCTACCCGAAATGAGTGACAAACGGTTACTCACCAGTGACTCACGGCCTACCCGTACCCGGCAGCACCAGGGTCGCAAACGGGTACCCGGCTGGGTACGGGTAGCCGGGTATCGGGTAGGGTCGGGTATCGGGTACCCGGTTGCGACCTCTGCATAGCCCCAGGTGTACGCGAGCATCAGGTTAGGAAGTGGTGTTCGACATGGAGCACTCCAGAGCTCAGAGACGCCCATGGAGCACGCCAAAGCCGAGACGCGTTGGCCGATCGTTATTCGGCCAGTGTCGTTTGAAGCGTGTGCGTGCGTGCGTGCGCGTTATCGAGCAAAGGCCGCCCCAAGCCAGTTACGGTACCATGTCCCAGCTCGGTCTGCGCATAGGTGCCCAGGATTTTGTAGCTGAGCGCGGGCGGCAGCCACCGCTTCCGCTGGGCGGGCGAGGTGTTCGTGTCGAGGACGGGCTGGAACATGAGGAAGTGCACCCCCAGAGGGTCTCCCTGTTGCCCAGGGCTGCCTGCACACAGCGTATATCGCCCGGCCGCCACCCGCTCGTCCGTGAGGCTCCACACACTGCCACGTGTCTGGGTGCGTGCGTGGCTGGGTGCGTGTCTGCGTGCGTGTCTGCATGCGTGTCTGCGTGCGTGTCTGGGTGCGTGCGTGTCTGCGTGCGTCTCTGCGTGCGTGTCTGCGTGCGTATCTGCGTGCGTCTCTGCGTGCGTTCTGCGTGCGTGTCTGCGTGCGTGTCTGCGTGCGTGTCTGCGTGTCTGCGTGCGTGTCTGCGTGCGTGTCTGCGTGCGTGCGTGTCTGCGTGCGTGTCTGCGTGTGTGTCTGCGTGCGTGCATGCGTGCGTCTCTGCATGCGTGTCTGCGTGCGTGTCTGCGTGCGTATCTGCGTGCGTCTCTGCGTGCGTGTCTGCGTGCGTGTCTGCGTGCGTGTCTGTGTGCGTGTCTGCGTGCGTGTCTGCGTGCGTGCGTGTCTGCGTGCGTGTCTGGGTGCGTCTGCGTGCGTGCGGAAGCGGCAGTGTACCGTCGGCGCGTCGCGCTACGAACCTGGTGACCCCGAGTTCGATTCCCGTTCACGGCCAGCACCGGTAACGATTGTCTTAATCGGTCATGGGCCTCCCCTAGGTCGACTCAGCCTCAAATGATAACCTGGTGCGGTGTGTAAACATCGCCACTGGGGAGATAAAGGCGGTTGGGCGAGGTGCTGGCCACCCACCCCTTGTGTGCCGTGCAGGTCTTCGTAGGTGCCACTCGCTAACAGCACTTGCCCGACAGTTTGTTAAGCCTATACGGGGAATCTTTGTCTTTGTTTGTGCCAACAGCCACGTGGGACGTCCCGTCATCGCGAGGGGAGCGCCAACGTCACGGCAAGTTCCCTTTGCATTTCTTGTGGGATGCGCCTGTCGCGTTGCGGGTAGCACCTGCCCGACTCTGAGAAGCAACTTTTGCTGGTGGGAGGGTCTCCACTCGCAGATTATCGAGGAGAACCTCGAAGAAGTAGCCACACTCTATGCCAAAACACGTGACCCGCAGCTTGACTTAACTGCGGCGGACACATTTATACTGCTGGCTGGATGGAGGCGGTGGCATTTAAGAAACTTGCACAATTGCATTGTGGGTAGCACGTGCTGCACCGTGGGAAGTGCCCATTGCATTGAGGGAGCACCTCCAGCGTCATCGGAAACGCCAGGTTGCATTGTGGGTAATGCCTGTTGCGTTATCGAAGCGGCTGTCACACTGTGGGAAGACTGCTGCGTTACGGGAAGCAGGCACTGCACGTCGTGCCCAGCAACGCATGCGGTGCAGTGGGAACGCGAGTGGGAGTACGCGGTGGGGTGAAGTGAGACCCAGGGTGGAGGAGCGGGGTGGGAGAGTGCGGTGGAGCGAGGAGGAATGTGGAGGAGCGTCATGGCAGTGGCATGGGGCAGCTACGATGATCGTCACCGCATCGCGTGCTTTCACATGCCGCTTCCGACCAATCCGCTGCTGGATGAAGGCCTCTCTGATCCAGCGCCGTCGTGCACCATCTCGCGATGCAGCAGTCCACCTTTTCATTCTCGCAGCAGATTTTCGCTGGCCGTCGAGCAGAGGCGGTCAACTGCGTCGCGCGCTTTCCGATGCGCTTCTCTGGCCGTCTGGAACGCTCTTCCCTCCGATATTAGCAAGCCACTGTGGCTAGGCGCTTTCAATTCACCTCGCTTGAACACTCATTTCTTTAGGACTGCTTTTTTTTTGTGTTTATCGTTGTTGTCCTTCCCGCGCCCTCCGATTGGCGCGGTCGGCTACGTACGGTCCGAAAGAAGTTCAACGTACACACGGCTAGAGTAAGGAGAGACGCAGTGGTGACATGGGCGGGGTGGGGGGGGGGAGCAATGCGAGAGCGAGGTGGGAACGTGAACCAGGCGAGATGGCGTGCAGTGTGGAAGCAACGTGGAATGCACGACGGATTACGCTCGCTTACAGTCACTCGCAGTTACCGCCGACAGCTGCTCGTTGAGAATGGGGCGGTGGAGGTCAGGTGGAGGTCAGCTGGAGGTCAGGTGGAGGTCAGGTGGAGGTCAGGTGGAGGTCAGGTGGAGGTCAGGTGGAGGTCAGGTGAAGGCTCGGCAGGTGCGTGCGAGCAGGCGGTGCGATGAATGGCGGCGGTTACCTCTTGTACCAGTAGATCTCCTCGGGTCGGTGATGCCGTGCTGCTGCATCCGGCGCACCATGAGGGCGCTCTTCCGCACCGCCACGTCGTAGCGCTCGCTCCGCGACAGGAAGTTCAGGTCGTCGTGACGCATCTCGGGGTCGTTCACCGCCAGGCCCTCTGCAACATTTCCGCGGCAAAAAAAGTTAGTCACAAACGCGATCGCGTCGCGACTACGTACGGCTGCTGCGGCGTCAACGGCGAGTTCGGCTGGTACCGGTGCAAAGCAATGGGATCTCCTGGCGGCAGCAGCAGCTGAAACAATGGGCAAGTGCATTAAAATGTCGCCCCCCACCACTACCAAACCCACACTCTTAGGTTTTTTCGGTAAAGTCACGTAGAGTTTTTAACAGACAATTTTTTTACCTTCTTTGGTTCTTTCGGTAAAGTCACGTATAAAGATAAATTTATGATTTTATCTTTATACGTGACTTTACCGACACATTTATAATTTTAACTTTATACGTGACTTTACCGAAAGAACCAAAGAATAATTCCTGCAGTCACGAAGCTCCAAATTAAGTTAGAATTTTTTACCTACGTGACTTTACCGACAAAACCTAAGAGTATGAATCCTTGCAGTCACGAAAGCTTCAAATCTAGAATTAAAATCCTCTACGGGGAGGAATTTCACCTATCTGTTAGAGTTTTGAACAGACAATTTTTTACCTACGTGACTTTACCGAAAAACCTAAGAGTATGAATCCTTGCAGTCACGAAAGCTTCAAATCTAGAATTAAAATCCTCTACGGGGAGGAATTTCACCTATCTGTTAGAGTTTTGAACAGACAATTTTTTTATACGTGACTTTACCGACAAAACCTAAGAGTATGAATCCTTGCAGTCACGAAAGCTTCAAAGAATAATCCCTACGGGGAGGAATTCACCTAGTTAAGTTAGAATTTTTTACCTACGTGACTTTACCGACAAAACCTAAGAGTATATGAATCCTTACAGTCACGAAAGCTTCAAATCTCCCACACCCATGTTTTTGTCTGCGCAGCAGTAATAATGGTATACCACCACAGCTGGGCAGTGTGTATGCGGTGAGGGCAACATGTTGGCACTCCCTCCTTCTCCAAGACATCTGGGCAGCAACAAAGAGTTCGGTCNAAATACCACGCAGAGAGGCATTTACAGCTTGCTCTGTTGCAGGCCCTTCTGTCAGCAGGGACGCGAGCAAGCAATTGCAGGGCTGCCCCTTTCACCGTTGACTATTCAACCGGCGATTATCACTTGCCAACAGAGACGGAGAGAGCTAACGCAGTAAGCTCTGTCCATCCGTCTTTGTGGGTCTCTCTGTGTTCATAACACGGTGGTTCGCAATAACTCGCGTAAAGGTGAACCAATTTAAATGCTATTTGGTAGTAAAAACGAAAAAGTTGCGTTGCAATTAGGGACCTCCCGCTCCTCCGATTAAGCGCAGTTGACTTCGTACGGTCCTAAAGAAGTTCCACATAGATACGTATGTAATGTGAGGATATATCCGGCTCACTGACGTATCACAAATAGTCATGGTGATTGGCTCTGCCGGTCCTGGTTTACAGCCAATGGGGAGATGAGTCAGGGGCGTGGCCCTGACGTGATGGAAGGGTGACAGCTATGGGGATTGGTTCTGCTGGCTTTGGCCACAGCCAATGGGGAGATGAGTCAGGGGCGTGGCTCTGAGTGATGGAAGGGTGACAGCTATGGAGATTGGTTCTGCTGGCTTTGGCCTCAGCCAATGGGGAGACGAGTCAGGGGCGTGGTCCCGGGAGCTGACGAGGAGCCTGGAATATTCCATGGAGGCTAACCAGGATTGGCGGAACGTACCACGTGACCCGGGTATTAAATAGGGGTGGAGACGAACGACACGTGGTCAGAACGGGAACGAACGGAGGAAGGGGCCACGCGGGAGCGGGCTCCGGGTTGCCACGTGGTCCAGGCTGCCACGTGGTCCAGGCTGCCACGTGGCAGTGCGTCTCTCTCTGTCTATCTGTCCCTCTCACGATGCCGCCTATCAGCAGCGTGAAGTAACTGTAACATAAGTTGAATAAAAGACGGATTTCCAGAAGTCGTCTCAACGAGTTTATTACACATACATCGGACTTGGTATGTAAAAAGCGAGGCAAAAATCGATCAGAGGGTTCCTCTGATCGATTGAAAGACAAAACCCAGCAGGTAATTGATTATAGATTTGAAGTTTTCGTGACTGCAAGGATCCATACTCTGTTTTTTTTCGGTAAAGTCACGTAGGTAGAAAATAAATAAAAATGAAAATTAGTTGTTTCATTTTTCTTTTCTTTTCACCGACGTCACTTTACCGAAAAAACCAAAGAGTAAGGTAATCTTCTTGGTTCTTTCGGTAAAGTCACGTAGAATGGAAATAATAAAATAATAATAAAACATAATGAAATAATTCTCACGACATTTCGGCCACAACGCAAGCAGCCGTCCTCAGGTGAAGAACAGGTCTGTCAGAAAGACAGCGTCTGAATAAGGTAATCGATGATTATTCCTTCTCGTCAAGGTCAGCTCTTGTGAGATGACCGGAGGTTGTTTTTGCAACCTGCCTGGTCCCAAGGGGCAAAGGGCACGTGGATGCAACGACCGAGGATGAACCCCGTGCTCAACGCTGATAAGGCCGAAGCAATCTGTGCTTTCATCGCTCAAGAGTTGGCATTTGCCCGTTACGCAAAAGGTACAAGGTCGCCGGCTCTTCGACACAAGTTTGGAAGCGGTTAAAAGTTAACGCATATTTCAACTCAACGTACGGTTCAAATGTCGTGCATTCAGGCGCAAGCGAGTTACGTGTCGGTTACTTTCTTGCAAAATGAATGTCATCCGAACTGCACCAGCGATTCGTCAAAGTTTTCGAGATTTAGAATTAACTGGCGAATACCGGGCCCTGGTGCGGGGCTGGTCACGTGCATCCATCGTGTGCGACGAACATGAATTGGGAAATAAGTATAACCAGTAAAAACAAAGTTTTTCACTATAAATCCTTTATATGCGTGGCGGCTAGAGTCCTCTCGTCCTCTGGCTTGAGATGGCTGCCACCTATGGGTCAGATGATTGCATTGCACCATTAAGCAATTGGTAATTAAATATAATATTTTTGTCCTAAAAAGTGTAAATTTTGGAAAAAAATTTTCACGAACATAATTGTCACGCACAACGAGTCTGTGTGGAAAATGTCAGCTCGATTGGATCACGGGAAGTGGGTTAAAAAACGACCGAAAGATTTGCACGGTCGTAAGCACGCAAGCAAGCGAACTTAATATAAAGGTTTAAACACATGGACTCGCAAAACACACACCGTTCGATGCACGCATCGCGAGCCGAAAGGTATCGGTATTCATTCCTGAATTGAATTGCCGAGTTGATGCTGAATTGAAGAGCAATTGATGAAATTGTTGGAAAAGTATCGGTATTAATTGCCGAATTGATGATGACACCTCTCTACTAAACGTCTTCCATCGCAGCCGAGCCTTTTCCACGCATCGGTTCTCAGATTTTGGGGGTGATGTGACCATACCTTCACCAGCGCGGTATGGAAAAGGTGGGGAATGCAAACGTGGTGGGAGCACAGAACCCGTAACAACGTGAAGAGGCCCTCATCCTGCAGTGAATTTCACCAACGGGCTCGGCGTGTATCGAATTCTCCAGATTATAAGACACATCAGAAAGTAAACTTGAGCTCCATATCAACAGAGTTATGCGTGGATGGTTACACACCTACCAGATTCTAAGACGCAAGCCCCTCACCCCCAAAATTTTGCTTTTAAACACAGAGACTAAAAATTGCGTCTAAATAATAATATCGGAGAATAAGGTCTCTGTGCTGTGTGTAGAACCCCACTGATGTGGACGATTACATTCGTATAAAAATAACCAGTGCGAGAATAAGCCAACTTAACACGTAGGCTTTCGCAGCAAAATCTGGCTGTCGCCTGATGATGCTAGTTGTATCTTCTTGGTTCTTTCGGTAAAGTCACGTAGAAGGGAAGTAATAAAATAATAAAAATAAAACAATAAAATAATTCTCACGACGTCGCCACAACGGACCTGTTCTTCACCTGAGGACGGCTGCTTGCGTTGTGGCCGAAACGTCGTGAGAATTATTTTATTTTTATTATTTTATTACTTCCCTTCTACGTGACTTTACCGAAAGAACCAAGAAGATGAATCCCTGCAGTCACGAAAGCTTTAAATCGAAAGATGCTAGTTGTAATTACTGGCGAAACATCGTACTCTAATTGTAAAAGTTGTGGGTTTACTCTCCAACACACCGGTGTGCTGTACTACTAACGATTTGACGTGGTTCGTTTACGTGACACCTTACTAACTGGCTGTGTAGTGTGGTGGTGGCGGGTTGAACGACACGTTTTATTTACGCCATCCAACCCCAAAAAATCCTCTATTGGGAATAATAGTGTTACGACACCGTGTAAATTCACCCTGCCTCGCACCCTCACCGCTGCCAATGGCATTTGCTGGCCCTTTTGTGTGTGTGTGCAATTCTGAAGCCAGAGTCTATCGTGATAATCTGCCAAGTAAGATACCGGCTGAGACTTTGGACTGAAATTGAGGTCAGCCAAATCGGTGCAAGTACCACACAAAGAGGGTCGCAAGAGGAGAGAGCTGGCAACAAAAGCAGACACGACACAGCCCTGCTGCTGTCACACAAGGCTAAAGTTACACAAGGCACCCTCCCACCCACGGATCACACATTGGTCTCCACCTCAGGCACCGCCACACCTCCACACGAGGAGCATTTGTCACGTACGCACAGTGCTCGTGTCGCCACGTGAAAAGGGAGGCAGGCAGGCATCGATTTAAAGCGATTCTTTCATTGTGTGCGTTAACAATGAATTATTTTTAATAATCAACGTTTTTGGGTTTAGATCGCGTTATTTATAAATGTGTCGTAACCCTCCACCACCCGACACGGCCAATCAGTAAAAAAATGTCACGTTGACAAAAGACAAATAGTTCACTGCTTTAGCCCACCGGTGTGTTGAAGCGTGAAACCACAACATTTACAAGTTGAGTAGTACGACGTTTCGCTGGTAATTGCATCCAGCATCATCGGGCAATTCGCCAGAATTAACGCGATCTAACCCAAAAACGTTGATTATGAATAATATTGGTCGCGAAAGCCTACGTGTTAAAATGAATTATTTACTATACAGGGACTCCTCTGCTTACGAATGTTCGACTCACGAACTTTCAGACATACCGACAAACGTGCCCGCATGTCGAGTTGCCTGTTCGGACCGAGAGTCGTAAGTTTAACCGCCGCGCAATAGATGGCGGTGGCATCTACATCTGCAGAACGTGAGGAACCAGTGGCATCTACAGCTGCAGAACGTGAGAACCAGTGGCATCTACATCTGCAGAACGTGAGAACCAGTGGCATCTACATCTGCAGAACGTGAAGAACCAGTGCATCTACATCAGCAGAACGTGAAGAACCAGTGGCATCTACAGCTGCAGAACGTGAGAACCAGTGCATCTACATCAGCAGAACGTGAAGAACCAGTGGCATCTACAGCTGCAGAACGTGAGGAACCAGTGGCATATACATCTGCAGAACCAGTGGCATCTACATCTGCAGAACGTGAAGAACCAGTGGCATCTACATCTGCAGAACGTGAGAACCAGTGGCATCTACAGCTGCAGAACGTGAAGAACCAGTGGCATCTACATCTGCAGAACGTGAGGAACCAGTGGCATCTACAGCTGCAGAACGTGAGAACCAGTGGCATCTACATCTGCAGAACGTGAGAACCAGTGGCATCTACATCTGCAGAACGTGAGGAACCAGTGGCATATACATCTGCAGAACGTGAAGAACCAGTGGCATCTACATCTGCAGAACGTGAAGAACCAGTAGCATCTACATCAGCAGAACGTGAAGAACCAGTGGCATCTACATCTGCAGAACGTGAGAACCAGTGGCATCTACATCAGCAGAACGTGAAGAACCAGTGGCATCTACAGCTGCAGAACGTGAGAACCAGTGGCATCTACAGAACGTGAAGAACCAGTGGCATCTACAGCTGCAGAACATGAGAACCAGTGGCATCTACATCTGCAGAACGTGANGAACCAGTGGCATCTACATCTGCAGAACGTGAAGAACCAGTGGCATCTACATCTGCAGAACGTGANGAACCAGTGGCATCTACATCAGCAGAACGTGAAGAACCAGTGGCATCTACATCTGCAGAACGTGAAGAACCAGTAGCATCTACATCAGCAGAACGTGAAGAACCAGTGGCATCTACATCTGTAGAACGTGAAGAACCAGTGGCATCTACATCTGCAGAACGTGAAAACCAGTGGCATCTACATCTGCAGAACGTGAAGAACCAGTGGCATCTACATCTGCAGAACGTGAAGAACCAGTAGCATCTACATCAGCAGAACGTGAAGAACCAGTGGCATCTACAGCTGCAGAACGTGAGAACCAGTGGCATATACATCTGCAGAACGTGAAGAACCAGTGGCATCTACATCTGCAGAACGTGAAGAACCAGTGGCATCTACATCTGCAGAACGTGAACAACCAGTGGCATCTACATCTGCAGAACGTGAAGAACCAGTAGCATCTACATCAGCAGAACGTGAAGAACCAGTGGCATCTACATCTGCAGAACGTGAAGAACCAGTAGCATCTACATCAGCAGAACGTGAAGAACAGTGGCATCTACATCTGCAGAACGTGAGGAACCAGTTCTACATCTGCAGAACGTGAGGAACCAGTGGCATCTACAGAAGTGAAGAACCAGTAGCATCTACTCAGCAGAACGTGAGAACCAGTGGCATCTACATCGTAGAACGTGAAGAACCAGTGCATCTACATCTGCAGAACGTGAAAAACCAGTGGCATCTACATCTGCAGAACGTGAAGAACCAGTGGCATCTACATCTGCAGAACGTGAGGAACCCGTGGCATCTCATCTGCAGAACGTGAAGAACCAGTGGCATCTACATCTGCAGAACGTGAGGAACCAGTGGCATCTACATCTGCAGAACGTGAAGAACCAGTGCATCTACATCTGCAGAACGCGAAGAATCAGTGGCATCTACAGAAGATGACACAACTTTTAAAGCCATTCCCGTGTTTAGTGTACATGCCGCACAATACGTTTGGAACAGAAGTCCAGTTACGAACAAATCGACTTAGCAACAGACCTCTGGAACCTAACTCGTTCGTGCAGAGGAGTCCCTGTAATTGCAAATTATACACCGATGATTCCGTTTGAATGGAAGGTGAAAACGTAAGGATAATGACGGACACGTATATGCTTAAATGCCTCGGCAACTCATCGCATTACATCTCAACCATCGCATTGCTCCCCTGTTGCAGTCTAGCCAAGGGCACACCCGTGGCAGCTGTCCCTATGCGGCACATGATGTACGCAACATCAGTCTGCTAGTAGGGGGGATGTTGCAATGCAGACTTGATCAAATGAAGTAATTTATCAAATGAAAATCGTGAAAAAAACGCAACAAAAAAACTATGAAAACTAACGGAAAAGGCCAGATCCCACATCGTGCCAATTCATGATAGTGTCGTCGGGGATGGAGGCAAATCAGTAACACAGTGATCAAAGTTCACAAAAGTGGAACAGAGTTCAAATGCAGGCAAATCCACCAACTTTATATTCGCAAGGCAACAAAAAAGTTGAATGAGTAGTAGAAACAGAAGGGGACAACCGATATTGCATTTGCCAAGTAGATCATCACTGCTCCGGTGAATTTACACATAAATATCGAGTTAGTTCATCACATTAACAGGAGTTGTGTGTTTTCAATTGAGAAGATAAAGGTCTCGACTTTTGGCCAACTGACATTCACNAAACACAACACCATCCTACTAAAAGTTAGCACATTCTCGACTCAACCTCAGTGGCTCCGTGGCAGTGGGGGGGGGGAAATTCGACATTCCCATTCTGTAGACGAGCGCCTCTAAAAAGTATTCACTGCTCAAACAGGGCATTCATTTGGGAGTATCAATACAAACAAACACTCCTCTTCATCAAGATGCGTGATCGATCCACTGCTGAAGGCCTCTCCGAGCAAGCACTGTCTTACACCATCTAGAGATGCAGCAGTCCACCAAGGCACCGGCTTTTTAAATTTTCGCAGCAGCTTTTGGCTGGCCATCGAACGAAAGCGGTCAAATGTATCGCGCGCTTTCAGGTAGATGCGCTTCTGGAGCCCGCCTGGAATGTTCTTCCTTCCGATATTAGGAAGTCACCGGGGTAGTGCACCTTTAAATCGCCTAGATTGACCAAACTAATTTCTTTAGAACTGCTGCTTGTGTTAAGTTTGTTGTCCCACTCCCGCACCTCCAATTAGCACGGGTTGGCTACGTACGGTGCGAAAGAAGTTCAACATGCATAGACTCACACAGAGACCCACATACTCACACAGAGACCACATACTCACACAGAGACCCACATACTCACACAGAGACCCACATAATCACACAGAGACCCACATACTCACACAGAGACCCACATACTCACACAGAGACCCACATACTCACACAGAGACCCACATACTCACACAGAGACCCACATACTCACACAGAGACCCACATACTCACACAGAGACCCACAGACTCAGAGACCCACAGACTCACACAGAGACCCACGGACTGACACAAAGACCCATAGACTCACAGAGACCCACAGACTCACACAGAGACCCACAGACTCAGAGACCCACAGACTCACACAGAGACCCACGGACTGACACAAAGACCCATAGACTCACAGAGACCCACAGACTCACACAGAGACCCACAGACTCAGAGACACACAGACTCACACAGAGACCCACGGACTCACACAAAGACCCATAGACTCACAGAGACCCACAGACTCACACAGAGACCCACAGACTCACGAAGAGACCCATGGACTCACACAGAGACCCACAGACTCACGAAGAGACCCATGGAATCACACAGAGACCCACAGACGCAGAGACCCAAAGTTTGTCTCCTCCCCAGCACCTCCGATTATCACGGTTGGCTACGTACGGCGCGAAAGAAGTTCAACGTACAGTACATACATAGACACCTGTACTCGATGCGATTGAATCATCGTTCCATCTCCTCACCGCACGTCCCCTCGGCACCTGAGTTCCAATCCTTGGCCACCACTCCATTGATGAAACTGGACCATCGTCCGCCAACCAGTCCCTTCAATCTGTTCTCACACGCGTTCTCTGCCCAAACCCCACTCGCTACTTTGCTTAACACGATGTCATAACCCTATAACACTACTATGTCATATAACCACGCGTTCGTTTGCCTGTCGGTATAATTACACGCGCGCCGTCTCTCCGTGACCATCTGCACACTTTTTTTCTTCTAGATTTGAAGCTTTCGTGACTGCAAGGATTGATACTCTTAGTTTTTTTCGGTAAAGTCACGTAGGTAAAACATAATAACAAATGAAAATACCTAAATGAAATCACGACGTTTCGGAGGCAACACAAGTCTCTCCGTCTTCGCGTGGGACCGTCACAGCCAAATTTACTGTATCAAGTGAATTTAGTGCATCGTTCATATTTTTGCAAAAACGTTCATAATCGCAGGCTACGCATTGAATCCGTAGAGCTATAAAGCTCTTTCTTCACAGATGCCCGGTAGACTTTGTCATTTGGTTCCCCTCGCATGAGTTACATCGTCGGGATCCTCGGTCAACCAGCGGTCATTCAACGTAAGCAGTCGTGCGCATTCCACGTTACCTTGACGAGTTCCTGCATTGCCACGGCACGACCATCAGTAGTTTAAAGTCAAGGTGACCGCTTACTAAGTCGCACGCACGGCGTGTGAGACTCACACAATCGACTACAAACTAGACATCTGTGGCGGGGGAGAAAGCATTTGATAACTCATCAGATTCCTACCAGAATAAAAACAATATTCTGAAACGTCACAGCCGGGCCGAGGGGCTCGGCCTACCCGCGCCTACCGACGAAAGCGTCACAAACCCGGCAGAGCAACTAGGCCTAACAGGGGTCGGGGTACGAGATTGTTCCTTGCCGGCTCGGCGTGTCGTTACGGGGTGTGAGGGAGGTTGGGCCGGCTCACCCATCTGCCGTCTCTTGGTGGTCCGCTCCTCTCCGCCATCGATGAAGACGGTGAGCTTCTCGATGTCGAAGGAGGCGCCTTGGCGTTCTGAGAGCAGGTCGGGATTCATGGCGGCTTCTGGACTGCTCCGCTCGGCTAGCGGACTGACACTCGCTGGAAGCTCCAGTGCGCATGCGCGGCGATGGTATAACTTTATTTGAGCCACGTGTGTTTGGTTGGTTGGTTGGGGTGGTGGAAAGTGATGATGGAATAACTTTATTAGTGACGCAAACTCATAGTCCCCTACACAGTAGTGTATAGTGTAGTGTATAGTAGTTCAAGTTCATTGATTAGTTTGCCATGAATATGCTAAATTCCTCTTGATATGCACATTATTTTGTTAAGGCGCTCTTCTTCTTCCACCTCCAACCCAGCTTATATATAAGCTCCAAGCTTGGCAGTGTCTCATTCTTCACCTGAAGACGGCTGCTTGCGTTGTAGCCGAAACGTCGTGAGAATTATGTTATTATGTTTTGTTTTATTATTTTATTACTTCCCTTCTACGTGACTTTACCGAAAGAACCAAGAAGATTCATGTATTAGGTATAGCCCTGTGAACCATTCGGCTCTTGAATCGGGTGCAACCGCAACAAAAAAAACATTAACAAAAACATCTTAAAGTGAATATGTGACTGAGTGCAAACAGAAATCCAAGAAAAGACAGCAAAATATTGCAGAAAAAGCACCGTACACAAAAATGTGCAAATATCCCAGTGGGATACAAGTCAAACAACACAACCACAAGACAACTTATATTAAGGCCATCAGTCTAACTCTGTACTACAACAAACAACATGGCCAAACCAAAAAATATCAAAATCACCAAAATAAAGCCATAAAAGCAATGAAACAGTGGTCATAGGAACTGTGACCGAATTTTCACAATTAACGACGTAGTAGTGTAATGTGTAGTGTTTAGTAGTGTAGTGCATAGTAGTGTATAGTGTCGTCTATAGTAGTGCAGTGTATAGTGTAGTGTATAGTAGTAGTGTAGTGTATAGTAGTGTATAGTAATGTAGTGTATAGTGTATAGTGTATAGTAGTGTATAGTGTCGTGTATAGTGTATAGTGTATAGTGTAGTGTATAGTAGTGTATAGTGTCGTGTATAGGAGTGTAGTGTATAGTGGTGTAGTGTATAGTAGTGTATAGTGTAGTGTATAGTAGTGCAGTGTATAGTGTAGTGTATGTCTCGTATGCGTCTCTATGAGTCTATGTGTCTCGAATGGTTTACTATACAAATCATAGTTTGGGTGGCATGGCCACAATAGCACACGGGGTGTCTTCTTGGTTCCTTCGGTAAAGTCACGTAGAATCATAAATAATTCTCACGACGTTTCGACGCAAAGCTCTCGTGACTGCAGAGACAGATCTGATGACCCGCTTGAGCTGTGTCATTCNGACTCTGTCTCACAGACCTGTTCTCACGACGTTGCGGCCGAAACGCGAGAATATTTTATTGTTAATATTATTTCTCTCGTGAAGAAAGAACCAGAATGATCCTGCAGTCACGAAAGCTTTAATATTTTAATTTTATTTTTATTTTTTATTATTTCCATACGTGACTTTACCGAAAGACGGATGAATCCCTGCAGTCCGAAAGCTTTAAAATTATTTTATTATGTTTTTTTTTATTATTTTATTACTTCCCTTCTACGTGACTTTACCGAAAGAACCAAGAAGATGAATCCCTGCAGTCACGAAAGCTTTAAATCGAAATATACTGGGGGCTTGTAGATGAACTTTTTCACTGATGAAGGAGTTGATGGTTACACCAACCGGTGTCTCCCAGGAATGTCAATGTCCCAATCATCCGACTCCACACAGCAATTCCGCCTAAAGCCACCCCTTGGTCGCAATGACTCTATGGGTCCACAATGCGGAGCCACAACCCCAGGGTTTAGAGAAGTGGTTCTTAACCTTCGCTGCAGCCTTGCACNCCTTTGGTTGCATGAAAAAAAGTAAGTTATACATCGATTGTTGTATTTCGATTGTTGTATTTCGATTTAAAGCTTTCGTGACTGCAAGGATTGATTTTCTTGGTTCTTTCGGTAAAGTCACGTAGAAGGGAAATATAAATAATAAAATAAAACTTAATAAAATTCTTATTTTTATTTAATTATTTCCCTTCTACGTGACTTTACCGAAAGAACCAAGAAGATGAAAGTAAGTTGTACTTACGCGCCCGTCCTTAATTTGTATTGTCGGTAGTTCATCTTTTATACAAAAAAATATTCGCACCCCCACGGGGGCTTGCGTGATGCACTCCAGCTTCAGAAGAACCCAAAGTCGTAATTATAATATACATGCTCAAAATGTCCCCCCAAAATATATTGCTATGAAATAGATTTCTGTTTATATGATTGTGGTTAATCCCGAATCTCTGCAATTACATACAAAGAAACAAGAAAAGGTAAAAAAGAAAAAAACAGCAATGTAACACAATACACTATTAGACATTATTGTAAAAAAAAAAGTCCATCCTATATCTTCTTGGTTCTTTCGGTAAAGTCACGTAGAAGGGAAATAATAAAATAATAAAAATAAAACATCATAAAATTATTCTCACGACGTTTCGGCCACAACGCAAGCAGCCGTCATCAGGTGAAGAACAGGTCTGTCGGAAAGACCTGTTCAGATGCTGTCTTTCGACAGCCCTGTTCTTCACCTGAGGACGGCTGCTTGCGTTGTGGCCGAAACGTCGTGAGAATTTTTATTATGTTTTACTTTATTATTTTTTATTTCCCTTCTACGTCACTTTACCGAAAGAACCAAGAAGTGAATCCTGCAGTCACGAAAGCTTTACATCGAAATTCCTATATGTTAGTGACTTTTTTAAACAGGAAATGGCAGAGAATGACAAATTGAGATATTTTTTTTCTGGGGGAGGACCCCAGAACCGGAACCCAAATGTGACCCACTGGCATAGAAACCCCTTCAACGCTGGGTCCACAATAGGGCGCCACAACCCCCATTGTCTTCTTGGTTCTTTCGGTAAAGTCACGTAGAAGGGAAACAATAAAATAATNAAAAAAAACATAATACAATAATTCTCACGCGTTTGGCCACAACCAAGCAGCCGTCCTCAGGTGGAGAACAGGTCTGTCGAGGCGACAGAGTCNGAATTGAGNCTCTGTTGTGGCCGAAACGTCGTGAGAATTATTTTATTATGTTTTATTTTAATTCTTTTATTATTTTATTACTTCCCTTCTACGTGACTTTACCGAAAGAACCAAGAAGATGAACCTGAGTGCACGAAAGTCTTTAAAATTATTTTATGTTTTATTTTTATTTTTATCATTTCCCTTCTACGTGACTTTACCGAAAGAACCAAGAAGATGTCCCTCAGTCACAAAAGTTTAAATCGAAATATAACCCCTTTGTGTGATCAAATGAGCTCCAGACACACCAGGGGACAGGGGAAAATCTCTCGTTTGCACGAGAACCGCACTGGTCACCAAACAATGACGAAAACAAAACAAAATAAAAACGCACACACACACATGCAGCAGACCTCTTAACGACAAAAGTTCAGAAAGTGGTCAGATTGCCGTTCATTCAAGTTCATGTATTAGGTATATAGCCCTGTGAGCCATTCGGCTCTTGAATCGGGTGCAACCGCAACAAACAAAAAACAAAAACATGAACAAGAAACATCTTAAAGTGAATATGTGGCTGAGTGCAAACAGAAAATCCAAGAAAAGACAGCAAAATATTGCAGAAAAATCACCGCTGTGTGCAAAAATCCCAGTGGGATGCAAGTCAAACAACAACAACAACCACAAGACAACTTAGATTCACTGTTATCAAAGCATATTTTGTTCTTGGGTAGTAAGTGTTATTTTCTAATTGCGTATGCCTCAAAGTACAGAAAATGGCTATTATTCTCCACAAACTTTGCTTTTGTGACCAGGACAGTGATATTTTTATTAAATCCTTTATATTAAGTTAGCTTGCTTGCTTGCGTGCGCTTACGACCGTGCAAATCTTTCAGTCGTTTTTTAACCCACTTCCCGTGATCCAATCGAGCTGACATTTTGCACACAGACTCATTGTGCGTGACAATTAATGTTCCTGACATTTTTTTCCAAAATTTTACACTTTTTAGGGAAAACAAATTATATTTAATTACCAATTGCTTAATACTGGCAGACAATCATCTGACCCATAGGTGGCAGCCATCTCAAGCCAGAGGACGAGAGGACTCTAGCCGCCACGCATATAAAGGATTTATAGTGAAAAACTTTGTTTTTACGGGTCATACTTATCTATACTGTCGAGGCATAAGCAATTATAAATACACACTACCCAGGAACAAATCGTGTTACATATCGAATATAGAAATACACGTTAAAGGCTTATTCGTTACGATAGCATTGCAAGTTACCCTTTTTACCAAAAAATTACTTTATATATTTAACAATAGCTTAATACGTAAAGATCTAACACATATGAACAGTAATATTAAAACAAAGCAGTAATTAAATTTAGTGTGCATACAACAGCCCATTGTTAACAGGGCTTGGCTGTACGGAGGCATACACTACTATACACTACACTATACACTACACTATACACTACACTACTATACACTACACTGATACACTACACTATACACTACACTATACATTACACATACACTACACTACTACACTATACACTACACTACTATACACTACACTATACACTACACTATACACTACACTATACAGTATACACTACACACTATACACTACAATACACTACATATACANTACACTTATACACTACTATACACTACACTATACACTACACTACTATACACTACACTATACACTACACTACTATACACTACACTATACACTACACTATACACTACACTATGCACTACACTAATATACACTACACTATACACTACACTACTATACACAACACTATACACTACACTACTATACACTACACTACTATACACTACACTATACACTACACTATACACTACAATACACTCACTATACACTATACACTACACTATACACTAACACNACTATACACTACACTATACACACACACACTATACACTACACTACTATACACTACACTACTATACACTAGGTATGTGGATGACACTTTTGTCATTTGACAACATGGCTTCCCAGCATTGAACCACTTCTTGGACCACATCAATTCCAGACACCCATCCATCAGATTCACCATGGAAGTGGAGAAAGACGGCAAACTACCATTCTTGGATATTCTGTTTGAGAGGAGACCTGACGGATCCTTGGGACATTCTGTCTACAGGAAAGCCACCCACACAGATTCCTACTTGAAACCTGATTCCCACCACCACCCATCTCAAAAGAATTTTCTCATCAAAACGCTATACCACAGAGCTCATGGCATTTCTGACCAACACCACCTGGCCGGTGAATTAAGACATGTACATCTGGCGCTCAGGATGAACGGATACTCTGACCGCACCATCCGCCAAGCTGTTTCTCCCACCATACAGAAACAGCCAAATGATACTCATCCACCTATTCACCCTCCCACCTATTCACCCACCCACCTATTCACCCTCCCACCTATTCACCCACCCACCTATTCACTCTCACACATATTCACCTAAAGACAAATATCCCACCTATCGGCTTAACAGACTGTAGGGGCAAGTGCTGTTAGCGAGTAGCAGCACCTATGAAGGCCGGCACGGCACACGAGAGGGTGGGTGGCCAACACCACGCCCGACCGCCTTTGTCTCCTCAGTGGCGATGTGTACACTAGGTACTAATTGAGGCTGAGTCTACCTAGGGAGGAGGCCCAGGACCGGTACAGATAATCGTCACCGATGTTGGCCGTGAGCGGGATTCGAACTCGGGCTCGCCGGGTTCGTAGCCCAGCGCGCTAACCGCTGCCACTATCGCTCCCCATTCACCTATTCACCCTCCTATTCACCCACCTATTCACCACCACATATTCACCACCCACCTGTTCACCAACCTACCTATTCACCACCCACATATTCACCACCCACATATTCACCCGCCGATCTCTTAACCGGCCCACCTATTCATCCACCCACCTATTCACCACCCACATATTCACAAAGACAAAGATCCCCTATAGCCTTAACAGACTGTAGGGGCAAGTACTGTTAACGAGCACCTATGATGGCCATCTATTAACTACCCACCTATTCATCCACCCACCTATTCACCCACCCACATATCCACCCACCCACATATTTAGCCACCCACCTCTAAATCGGCCATCCTATTCACTCACCCACCCACCTGTTTGCTCGCCCACCCACCTATAAACCGAACCAAACCCACCCACCTATTCGTCACCCACTAATTCACCCACCCACCTATTCACCACCTACCTATTCACCACCCACCTATTCACCACCCACCTATTCACCACCCACCTATTCACCACCTACCCATTCACCTACCCACCTATTCACCCACCCAAATATTCACCCACCCATCAATTCACCTACTCACCTATTCACCACCCACCTATTCACCCACCCACCTATTCACCACCCAAATATTCACCCACCCACCTATTCACCACCCACATATGCAGCCACCGAACTCGTAATCGGCCCGCCTATTCACTCACCCACCCACCTGTTGACTCACCCACCCACCTGCAAACCCACCCAACCACCAGCAAACCCAACCAACCCATCCACCTGTAACCCACCCAACCCACCCACCTGCAAACCCACCCAACCCACCCACCATCAACCCACCCACCCATCCAACCCACCCACCCAACCCACCCAACCCCCCCCCACCCAACCCACCCACCTGTAACCCACCCAACCATCCACCCACCCACCCAACCCACCCAACCCCCCCCCACCCAACCCACCCACCTGTAACCCACCCAACCCACCCACCATAAACCCACCCACCCATCCACCCACCCACCCAACCCACCCAACCCACCCACCCAACCCACCCAACCCCCCACCCAACCCATCCACCTGTAACCCACCCAACCCACCCACCATCAAACCCACCCAACCCATCCACCCACCCACCCAACCACCCAACCCACCACCCAACCCACCCAACCCCCCCCACCCAACCCATCCACCTGTAACCCACCCAACCCACCCACCATAAACCCACCCACCCATCCACCCACCCACCCAACCCACCCAACCCACCACCCAACCCACCCAANCCCCCCCCCACCCAACCATCCACCTGTAACCCACCCAACCCACCCACCATCAAACCCACCCACCCATCCANCCCACCCACCCAACCCACCCAACCCATCGGCCCACCCAACCCACCCAANCCCCCCCACCCACCCATCCACCTGTAAACCCAACCCACCCACCATCAAACCACCCAACCCACCCACCTCAAAACCACCCAACCGACCCACCATCAAACCCACCCAACCCACCACCAGCAAACCCACCCAACCCACCCCACCAGCAAACCCACCCACCTGCAAACCCACCAAACCCACCCACCTGTAACCCACCCGACCCACCCAACCCACCCACCCAACCCACCCAANCCCCCCACCCAACCCACCCACCTGTTGACTCACCCAACCCACCACCAGCAAACCCACCCACCCAACCCACCTANCCCCCACCCGACCCACCCACCAGCAAACCCACCCAANCCCCCCACCCAACCCACCCACCTGCAAACCCACCCAACCCACCCACCTGTTGACTCACCCACCCACCAGCAAACGCACCCAACCCACCCGACCCACCCACCTAACCCACCCAACCCCCCANCCCACCCAACCCACCCAACCCCCCACCCGACCCACCCACCAGGCTAATTCATCCACCACCGCTCGGCCACTCCCGCAACGCGCAGAGCGGCAGCTACAAAAGCCCTCGACTCTCATTCCCACCATCACACAGAAGCCAGCACCCAACGCAGCACCGGCTGACACACCCAGTGTAGCCATTGACGAGTACGGCTGACAAGGGCTGACAAGGGCTGACATAGCCCGCGCGGACGGTGCAGACCACCTGTCCCAGCCAACTGACACAGCGAGTACAGCTGCCAACACACCGAACAATCGACACAGCCGACACAGACAGGCAGCAGAGTCAATTTGCGAAGCCAACACAGCCAGCAAAAAGACCGGCGCAGGAACACAGCTGACACAGCAGACACAAACCAACACAGCTACACACAGCCAGCAAAAGACCGGCGCAGGGAATAGAGCTGACACAGCAGACGCAAGCCAACGACAGCTACACACAGCCAGCAAAAGACCGGCGCAGGGAATACATCTGACACAGCAGACGCAAGCCAACGACAGCTACACACAGCCAGCAAAAGACCGGCGCAGGTAACACAGCTGACCAGCAGACGCAAGCCAACGACAGCTACACACAGCCAGCAAAAGACCGGCGCAGGGAACACAGCTGACACAGCAGACGCAAGCCAACCAGCTACAGACAGCCAGCAAAAGACCGGCGCAGGGAACACAGCTGACACAGCAGACGCAAGCCAACGACAGCTACACACAGCCAGCAAAAGACCGGCGCAGGTAACACAGCTGACACAGCAGACGCAAGCCAACGACAGCTACACACAGCCAGCAAAAGACCGGCGCAAACACAGCTGACACAGCAGACACGAGCCAACGACAGCTACACACAGCCAGCAAAAACGAACACAGCTGACACAGCAGACGCAGCCAGACAACACATCANCNAAAGACCGGCGCAGGGAATACAACCAGCACAACCAACACAGCTAACACGCAGCAGACCGCCAGGGATGACACGCAGACGCAGCAACGAAGCTAACACAGCCAGCAAAAGACCGGCGCAGGTAACAATGACACAGCAGACGAAGCCAACGACAGCTACACACACCAGCAAAAGACCGGCGCAGGGAACCAGCTGAACAGCAGACACGGCCAACGACAGCTACANACGCCCAAAAGACCGGCCAGGGAACACAGCTGACACAGCAGACGCAAGCCAACGACAGCTACACAAGCCAGCAAAAGACCGGCGCAGGGAACACAGCTGACACAGCAGACGCAAGCCAACGAAGCTNCACACAGCCAGAAAAGACCGGCGCAGGAATACATCTGACACAGGACGCAAGCCACGACAGACACACAGCCAGCAAAAGACCGGCGCAGGGAACACAGCTGACACAGCAGACACAAGCCAACAACAGCTACACAAGCCAGCAAAAGACCGGCGCAGGTAACACAGCTGACACAGCAGACGCAAGCCAACAACAGCTACACACAGCCGCAAAAGACCGGCGAGGTAACACAGCTGACAAGGACACAAGCACAGCTACACCAGGGCAAAAACGAACACAGCCACCGTCACAGGCAAACCAGCCAACACATCAGGCTGACACAGCTGACACAGCCAGCAGGGCAAACACCAGGCTTACGACGAGCTGTCGCCCGCGATGACGACGACGACGCCGTGCTTCTGCGTCAAGATGATCAACGGCACCGCCGGTGGCGTCAATGACAATGACGACGACGACGATGATGATCAAGACGACACCGGGATTTGAGCGACCCGTAGCGACCGTGANCAGCCTGACCCGTCCTCGTCAACTTCAGCGCCCTCGGCTCCGTCCTGACGGCTCTCTGAAGTGCAGCACCTGGGATCGCACGTGGTGGTTCCCGCGGGGGCATGACCCCCCTCCGAGTTACCTGTCTCGGGAGACTCACTCGGGTCGAGGAGGCTCTGGGGAGGCTGTGGTCGTCGGAGCGGACATGGGACGGACGCGCGCCTCCGTCGTCGGTCGGCATGGAAATTGACGCAGGTACGAAGAGGACCAGGCCAACCGGAAGGCGTGGGTACGGACANGGGGGGGGTCACGGGTCACGGTGGTGGTGCCGTGGTTGCGTCGCGTTCATCTTCGTTCTCGTAGCCCGTGTTGGTTACAGACAGGGCTATCACCAGGGTCAGGGTTACCTGTAGTCATGGTTACAGACAGGGGTATCACCAGGGTTAGGGTTATCTGTAGTCATGGTTACAGACAGGGTATCACCAGGGTTAGGGTTATCTGTGTCATGGTTACAGACAGGGTATCACCAGGGTTAGGGTTATCTGTAGTCATGGTTACAGACAGGGTATCACCAGGGTCAGGGTTACCTGTAGTCATGGTTACAGACAGGGGTATCACTAGGGTTAGGGTTATCTGTAGTCATGGTTACAGACAGGGTATCACCAGGGTCAGGGTTACCTGTAGTCATGGTTACAGACAGGGGTATCACTAGGTTAGGGTTATCCGTGGTCATGGTTACAGACAGGGGTATCACCAGGGTCAGGGTTACCTGTAGTCATGGTTACAGACAGGGGTATCACCAGGGTCAGGGTTACCTGTAGTCATGGTTACAGACAGGGGTATCACCAGGGTCAGGGTTACCTGTAGTCATGGTTACAGGCAGGGGTATCACCAGGGTCAGGGTTACCTGTAGTCATGGTTACAGACAGGGGTATCACCAGGGTTAGGGTTATCTGTAGTCATGGTTACAGACAGGGGTATCACCAGGGTTAGGGTTATCTGTAGTCATGGTTACAGACAGGGGTATCACCAGGGTCAGGGTTACCTGTAGTCATGGTTACAGACAGGGGTATCACTAGGGTTAGGGTTATCCGTGGTCATGGTTACAGACAGGGGTATCACCAGGGTCAGGGTTACCTGTAGTCATGGTTACAGACAGGGGTATCACCAGGGTCAGGGTTACCTGTAGTCATGGTTACAGACAGGGGTATCACCAGGGTCAGGGTTACCTGTAGTCATGGTTACAGGCAGGGTATCACCAGGGTTAGGGTTACCCGTGGTCATGGTTACAGTCAGGGGTATCACCAGGGTCAGGGTTACCTGTAGTCATGGTTACAGTCAGGGGTATCACCAGGGTCGGGGTTACCTGTGGTCATGGTTACAGTCAGGGCTATCACCAGGGTCAGGGTTACCTGTAGTCATGGTTACAGACAGGGGTATCACCAGGGTCGGGGTTACCTGTGGTCATGGTTACAATCAGGGGCATCACCAGGGCTAGAGTCAGGGTTACCTGTAGTCATGGTTACAGTCAGGGTTATCACCAGGGCTAGATTTCAGGCTTAAAGTCAGGGTTAGTATTGGGGCTTGAGTAAGGGTCTAAGGTCAGGACCTTAGTCTTGAGTTGGACAGCGCTGGTGTCAAGGATAGATTCAGGAGAAGATTCGGGCTAGATTTAGTCTAGACAAGTCTCAATTGTCGTCCTGGTCAACTATAATAAAGGAATAATCATTCTTTTAATGAAAACGACATCATCCATAGAGCAATTTGCGGAAGGCGTCAACGCGCTTGAGATGCAGGTTAAGTTCAGGAGAGAACTACCCGTGTACGAGGAAGAAACTAATTTTTAAACTAAACTATTATTTTACCANGTAAGGTCCACTGAGCTGTCTAGGTTTTTTTCAGAAGTGACCTGGCCACAACCGTAGCTCAACGAGCAGTGGCTTATCACGAGGACAGCAGCCAACAACTCTGAATGCGCGTTGTGATTCTAAAGTATCAGGATGAAGGGGGGGGGAAAACGGAGCCCAAAATCGTATACCAGGCGACACGGGAGAAGAGGAGGGAGAGAGACACGCAAATTCCAAATATACAGCAGCAGGTTTCAGGGTCGGGATTGATCCACGATCTCCTGTATACCAGGCGAGGNAGTTAACATCTAGCACCGTGATGATGATGAGAGAGAGAAACGCAAACTCCACATATACAGCAGGAGTCAGGGTCGGGATCGAACCCACGACCTCCTGTACACCAGGCGAGGTAGTTAACATCTCCTAGCCACCGTGAGATGATGAGAGAGAGAGACACCAAACTCCTATACAGCAGCAGGGTCAGGGTCAGGATCAACCCACGACATNCTGCACCAGGCGTAGTTAACATCCCTAGCCACTGATATGATGGAGAGACNCGCAAACTCCAAATATCAGCAGCGTCAGCGTCGGGATCGAACCCACAACCTTCTGTACAGCGGCGAGGTAGTAACATCTCCTAGCCACCGTGATGATTGATAGAGAGACGAAACTACATATACGCAAGTCAGGGTCGGGCGAACCACACTCCTGTATACCANGCGAGGTAGTCAACACCCTAGACCGATGATGAGAGAGAGCACGCCTTCAAATCTTCAGAGCAGGCGTCAGGGTGGATCGAATCCAAGACCTCCTGTACACCAGGCGAGGTGTTAACATCTCGCAGTGCCCCTCGTGTGCCAAGATAACTCCAGCCTGTCCCCGTGGCTTACGTGACCCCATGGGAACAGGGCACTATCGCGCACGAACACTGGGCCCATCAATACGCGTGGCGTCTCACAGATTCATTCNTCTCCCTCCCTGAGAGCACCCGAAGNCTGTGGATGTGAGATAGTGAAAACCTCGTTGGAACCTCGGCTTGATACAGAAAAAGTGGCCAGTGGTCACAGTAACTATTATCAGTGGTGTAGTNACTACATTATAAGTGGTGTAGTAACTACATTATCAGTGGTGTAGTAACTACATTATCAGTGGTGTAGTAACTACATTATCAGTGGTGTAGTAACTACATTATCAGTGGTGTAGTAACTAAATAATCAGTGGTGTAGTAACTACATTATCAGTGGCGTAGTAACTACATTATCAGTGGTGTAGTAACTAATTATCAGTGGTGTAGTAACTACATTATCAGTGGTGTAGTAACTACATTATCAGTGGTGTAGTAACTACATTATCAGTGGTGTAGTAACTACATTATCAGTGGTGTAGTAACTACATTATCAGTGTGTAGTAACTACATTATCAGTGGCGTAGTAACTACGTCATCAGTGGTGTAGTAACTACATTATCAGTGGCGTAGTAACTACATTATCAGTGGCGTAGTAACTACATTATCAGTGGTGTAGTAACTACATTATCAGTGGTGTAGTAACTACATTATCAGTGGTGTAGTAACTACATTATCAGTGGTGTAGTAACTACGTCATCAGTGGTGTAGTAACTACATTATCAGTGGTGTAGTAACTACATTATCAGTGGCGTAGTAACTACATTATCAGTGGTGTAGTAACTACATCATCAGTGGTGTAGTAACTACATCATCAGTGGTGTAGAAACTACATTATCAGTGTGTAGTAACTAATTATCAGTGGTAGTAACTACATTATCAGTGGTGTAGTAACTACATTATCAGTGGTGTAGTAACTACATTATCAGTGGTGTAGTGACTACATTTTCAGTGGTGTAGTAACTACGTTATCAGTGGTGTAGTAACTACATTATCAGTGGTGTAGTAACTACATTATCAGTGGTGTAGTAACTACATTATCAGTGGTGTAGTAACTACATTATCAGTGGTGTAGTAACTACATTATCAGTGGTGTAGTAACTACATTATCAGTGGTGTAGTAACTACATTATCAGTNGTGTAGTAACTACATTATCAGTGGTGTAGTAACTACGTTATCAGTGGTGTAGTAACTACATTATCAGTGGTGTAGTAACTACATTATCAGTGGTGTAGTAACTACATTATCAGTGGCGTAGTAACTAATGATCAGTGGTGTAGTAACTACATTATCAGTGGTNTAGTAACTAAATGATCAGTGGTTAGTAACTACTTATCAGTGGTNTAGTAACTGAATGATCAGTGGTNTAGTAGCTACTTATCAGTGGTTAGTAACTAAATGATCAGTGGTTAGTAACTACTTATCAGTGGTTAGTAACTACTTATCAGTGGTTAGTAACTAATGATCAGTGGTTAGTAACTACTTATCAGTGGTGTAGTAACTAAATGATCAGTGGTTAGTAACTACTTATCAGTGGTTAGTAACTAAATGATCAGTGGTTAGTAACTACTTATCAGTGGGTAGTAACTACTTATCAGTGGCATCAGTGGTTAGTAACTACTTATCAGTGGCGTAGTAACTACTTATCAGTGGGTAGTAACTACTTATCAGTGGTTAGTAACTACTTATCAGTGGTTAGTAACTACTTATCAGTGGTGTAGTANCTACATTGGTTAGTAACTACGTCATCACTGGGTAGCAACTACTCATCAGTGGTTAGTAAATACGTCATCAGTGGGTAGTAACTACTCATCAGTGGTTAGTAACTACNTCATCAGTGGGTAGTAACTACTCATCAGTGGTTAGTAACTACTCATCAGTGGGTAGTAACTACTCATCAGTGGTTAGTAACTACTTATCAGTGGCTAGTAACTACTCATCACTGGGTAGCAACTACTCATCAGTGGTTAGTAAATACTCATCAGTGGGTAGTAACTACTCATCAGTGTTAGTAACTACTCATCAGTGGGTAGTAACTACTCATCAGTGGTTAGTAACTACTCATCAGTGGGTAGTAACTACTCATCAGTGGGTAGCAACTACTCATCAGTGGTTAGTAACTACTCATCAGTGGGTAGTAACTACTCATCAGTGGTTAGTAACTACTCATCAGTGGCGTGACCCNTGTCCCTCCGTCTGTGTGTGACTCGCCTGCCAGGCAATGTCGCTGCTGGGACCCTCGTGGAGGAGATGAAATCCGTCGTTCGTGGGCGATTCACTCCGCGGCGAGGTGGCGCTCTCCTCCGGCTGCTGCAGGCGGTGAGCCGAGAACGAACTCTCCTTCGTTCAGTCGTTCGGTCGTTGGTCATTCCTCATTCATCCATNCCCTCGTTCCTTCAGCCATTCATGCACATTCGTTCATTGATTCAGCTGTTGGTCAGCGGTCGTTCATTCGCACCGTGCATTCATTCACTCAGCCATTGGTTATTCACTCACTCAGCATTGGTTATTCACTCACTCAGCCATTGGTTATTCACTCACTCAGCCATTGGTTATTCACTCAGCCATTGGTTTAATAATTCATTCAGCCATTGGTTATTCACTCACTCAGACATTGGTTAATAATTTATTCAGCCATTGGTTATTCACTCACTCAGACATTGGTTATTCACTCACTCAGCCATTGGTTATTCACTCAGCCATTGGTTAATAATTCATTCAGCCATTGGTTATTCACTCACTCAGACATTGGTTAATAATTTATTCAGCCATTGGTTATTCACTCACTCAGCCATTGGTTATTCACTCACTCAGCCTTTGGTTATTCACTCACTCAGCCATTGGTTATTCACTCACTCAGACATTGTTTAATAATTTATTCAGCCATTGGTTATTCACTCACTCAGACATTGGTTAATAATTTATTCAGCCATTGGTTATTCACTCACTCAGCCTTTGGTTATTCACTCACTCAGCCATTGGTTATTCACTCACTCAGACATTGGTTAATCATTTTTTTAGCCGTTCTTTATTCAGTCAGCCATCAGTCATTTGCTAATTAAAATTGTAAGCGATAATTTAATAAATCATTCAGTCATTGGATATTCAGTCAGTAACTCAACCATGAACTCAGTGAATCAGTCATAGATTTAGTCATCCATTCGTCCATGCATTCATCANTTTAGCCATTTATTCATTCATGGAACACCCTCCCCCTCATTAATAATCATGAGCAGGTGACGTCACTCCACATGAACACCCCACCCTTCATTAATTGAGCAGGTGACGTCACTCCACATGGGGGGGCGAGGCGCCTCCTCCCCCCCTCGCGTCAACTGACAACCCTCACTACAAAGGCAGAACCCACACGTCACGTGATCTCCGTAACGCTTTTGAGACATCAAAGTCAAAAGGGCGTCGCGATGAACAAGGGATTATAACCTTAAATTTCGATTTAAAGCTTTCGTGACTGCAGGGATTCATCTTCTTGGTTCTTTCGGTAAAGTCACGTAGAAGGGAAATAATAAATAATAAAAATATAACATAATAAATTGATTAAATTTCGATTTAAATCTTTCGTGACTGCAGGATTCATTTTCTTGGTTCTTTAGGTAAAGTCATCACGTAGAAGGGAAGTAATAACATAATAAAAATNAAACATAATAAATTGATTAAATTTCGATTTAAAGCTTTCGTGACTGCAGGGATTCATCTTCTTGGTTCTTTCGGTAAAGTCACGTAGAAGGGAAGTAATCAAATAATAAAAATAAAACATAATAAAATAATTCTCACGACGTTTCGGCCACAACGCAAGCAGCCGTCCTCAGGTGAAGACCAGGTCTGTCGGGGAGACAGCGTCTGAATGATTATGTTTTATTTTTATTATTTTATGACTTCCCTTCTACGTGACTTTACCGAAAGAACCAAGAAGATTTTAACCTTTACATGAAACATGTTTGTGTCACGGCGCCCTTACTAATTGCACACGCACTGATGCAGTGAATACATCACTTAGCGGTCTGTGCTTTTCGCTTGCAAGTTTCAGATTTACTTGCAACACACCCGTCCTTGGACGTGCAAAAGGCGAGTTCTCTCTCTATGTATCTCTGTGATATCTGTCTCTACTTATATGTCTGCCTATATGTCTCTGGTTATGTGTTTGATCTCTCTCTCTCAAATTTAGCATTCTCAGGAAGAACGTAATCAACCAGGTAGGGTGTTGACTGTTATGTTATTAGTCTCTCTCTTGTATCTGTGATAGTGTATAGTGTTGTGTAGCATAGTGTAGGGTGTAGTGTATAGTGTAGTAGTGTATAGTGTAGTGTATAGTGTAGTGTGTAGTGTATAGTGTAGTGTATAGTGTAGTGTGTAGTAGTGTATAGGTAGGGTGTTGACTGTTATGTTATCCGACTCTCTGTTGTATTACATTACATTTCTAAGTATACTAGATTTGTGTTTCTATTACATTTATACCTGATGATGATTGCTTGTGTTGCAATCGAAACGTCGTATGCTACTATTTAATTAATTTATTATTTTATCTTTATACGTGACTTTACCGAAAGAACCAAGAATAATTCCTGCAGTCACGAAAGCTCCAAATTAAGTTTGCGAGTTCATTCAGACGCTGTCGCTTCGACAGACCCGGTTTTCACCTGCGGACGGCTGCTTGCGTTGTGGCCGAAACGTCGTGAGAATTGTTTTATTATGTTTTCTTTTTATTATTACTTCCCTTCTACGTGACTTTACCGAAAGAACCAAGAAGATGAGTTCAAGATGTTCAAGGCACGTACAGAGTTGGCGTTGTGCCAAGCAATGGACCCAGCTGACAGCTGATTTTAGCTTCTGCGCGTGTCCGATTCGAGGAGCGGTGGCGCAGCGGTTAGCGCTGCACTGCGCTACGATCCCAGCGAGCCCGGGTTCGATTCCCGCTTAAAGGACAAGATCAGTGATGATTATCTAAACCGGGTTTGGGCCTCCCCTAGGGTGACTCAGCCTCAAATGAGTACCACCTGCGGTGTAGTCCTGTCCACGCGCCCTCTCGTGTGCCGTTCCGGACCTTAATAGGTGCTCGCTAATAAGCACTTGCCCCAACAGTCTTGGTGGAGGCTATCCGGGGAATCTTTGTCTTTTGTGTTGACTCACCTCCTTGTACCGACGCGTAACCACTCACCTAACAGCGACACCGGCATGGGTTTCGAGCCAGCGTGCGCATCAGCGTGCGCTATTGAATGGCTTTCATTTGGATAGTCATCTTAGATGCGGCTGCTTTGGGAGTGGTGATGGTGGTGGCTGTGGTGGCGGTGGTGGTGTGGCGGTGGTGGCGGTGGTGGCACTGGTGGCGGTGTTGGTGGTGGGGTCGGTGGGTCGGTGGTCGGTGGTGGCGGTGGTGGCGCTGGCGGTGGCAAGAGTGGTGGTTGTGGTGGTAGGGGCTGTGGTGGTGGAGGTGGTGGTGTTAACAGTGGTGGTGTAGAGGCGGTGGTAGCGGTGGTAGTTGGTGGCGGTGGTGGCTGTGGTGGTGGCGGTTGTGGCTGTGGTGGCGGTGGTGGCTGTGGTGGTGGCAGCAGTGGTGGCGGTGGTGACCATGGTGGTGGAGGTGGTGGTGGTGGCTGTGGTGGTGGCGGTAGTGGCCATGGTGGTGGAGGTGATAACGGTGGTGGTGGCGATGTGTCACTGGGGGGTGGGTGGGAGAGACAAAGGCGGCCGGGCGTGGTGCTGGCCACCCACCCCCTCGTGTGCCGTGCCGGCCTTCACAGGTGCTACGCTAACAGCACTTGCCCCTACAGTCTGTTAATGATCTACGGGGTGGGTGGGGTGGGTGGGTGTTGGTCAGCGTCTCTCCCAACTCTCTCTCTTTGTTCACGGTGCCGAGGCTGCGGCTCCCGTCCGTATTGAGTGTCCGGGCTCTTTGAGCGGTGCGCCGAGTAACGCAGCCCTGCACCTCTTTGTCAGCGAGAGAGAGTGAGTGACAGAGAGAGAGTGGCACAGAGAGAGTGACACAGAGAGAGTNATGAGAGAGAGACACAGAGAGAGAGAGAGACACAGAGAGAGTGACAGAGAGACAAAGAGAGAGACACACACAGAGTAGAGAGAGAGAGTGACACAGAGAGTGCACAGAGAAGAGACAGAGAGAGTGACAGAGAGAACAGAGAGAGAGACAGAGAGAGTGACAGAGAGAGAGACAGAGAGATGACAGAGAGAGTGACACAGAGAGACAGAGAGANTGACACNGAGAGAGAGAGAGNCNGAGATAGACAGAGAGAGTGNCACANAGATAGTGNCACAGAAGAGTGACACNGGAGAGAGAGAGACAGAGAGAGAGAGTGAACAGAGATAGTGAACAGAGAGAGAGTGACACAGAGAGAGTGACATAGAAAAAATCATAGAAAACGGACAGAGACATAAAGNGAGAGAGGGGAGAGACTTTGACTTGTAAACAATTTTTATTGCCACCAGCAGCTACAGCACTGGAGGCGATTCCGATATGAAATACACAAAGTCACCAGCAACACAAAGAATCGCTATAAATCCACGTGCTGTGGCACTAAATGCACCGCGCACAACACGAAAGAAAGCCACGTGGTGGTGGTGGTTGTGGTGGTGGTGGTGGTTGTGGTGGTGGTGATTGTGGTGGTTGTGGTTGTGGTGGTGATGGTGGTGGTGGTGGTCATCGCGCACGCCACGGTGACGAGCGAGCGCTTCAGAAGGTGAACACCACGAGGTGCCGTCCACGCTGGTACAGAGAGGGGCTTGTCCGGCTCCCAGCGTTCGAAGACGTGCACATCACCGACACGTGTGTGGTACATGGCGTGCTCCAGCCGGAGCCGCGCCTTGAGCAGNGAAGACAGAACACAGAGAGAGACAGAGCACAGAGAACAGAGAGAGAGAGACACACACCGACATGTGTGTGGTACATCGGCTCAGGGAGCCGCGCCTTGAGCAGAGAGAGACAGAGACACAGAGAGAGAGCGAGACACAGAGAGAGACAGAGACACAAGAGAGACAGAGACACAGAGAGAGACAGACACNGAGAGAGACAGAGACACACAGAGAGAGACAGAGACACAGAGAGACAGAGACACAGAGAGAGAGCGAGACACAGAGAGAGAGCGAGACACAGAGAGAGACAGAGACACACAGAGAGAGAGACACAGAGAGACAGAGACACAGAGAGAGACAGAGACACACAGAGAGACAGAGACACAGAGAGAGACAGAGACACAGAGAAGAAGACGCGCTGCACATCACCGCCATGTGTGTGGTACATGGCGTGCTCCAACCGGAGCCGCGCCTTGAGCAGTCCCCTGAACACTGGAAGCTCCACAGAGCAGCCGTCAGTGTCACCCTCCAGCATCTTTATATTAAGTTCGCTTGCGTGCTTGCTTGCGTGCTTACGACCGTGCAAATCTTTCGGTCGTTTTTTAACCCACTTCCCGTGATCCAATCGAGCTGACATTTTCCACACAGACTCGTTGTGCGTGACAATTAATTTTGTGACAGTTTTTTTCCAAAAGTTAACACTGTTTAGGGAAAAATTGTTTTAAATTTAATTACCAATTGCTTAATGGTGGCAGACAATCATCTGACCCATAGGTGGCAGCCATCTCAAGCCAGAGGACGAGAGGACTCTAGCCGCCACGCATATAAAGGATTTATAGTGAAAAACTTTGTTTTTACGGGTTAATTTTTCCTCGTTCTGTACACCGCCATCTTCGCCTGAGCACAGGCGAAGTTGGCGAGGTTATGGCGCTTGTTAGCCAGGCAAGGCACCACCCCATACACGAAGCTGCTGTTGTAAAGGGTACCCCAGTTTCCTGAAGATGTCCCCCAAAAGGCGGAACATTGGTTTGAGCCACTGGCAGTGTAAGTACCGGTGGGCAGTAGAGAGAGGGGGTAGAGAGAGAGAGGGTAAGAAGGAGGAAAACAGAGCGTGAANTTTTTTGTTAAATCTTTCGTTTAAAACTTGGGGGGTGAGCGGGGCACACAAAGCAAAGCATTGAAGAAAAAAACAACGAAATGATGAGCGAAGCAAAGTGCCGACTACACCGAGCATCTTCTTGTTTCCTCTGATCGTAAAAAATAAAAAAATGTAACCCGTAAAAACAAAGTTTTTCACTCTAAATCCTTTATACGTTGCGGCTAGAGTCCTCTCGTCCTCTGGCTTGAGATGGCTGCCACCTATGGGTCAGATGATTGTCTGCCAGTATTAAGCAATTGGTAATTAAATATTTAATCAGTTTTCCCTAAACAGTGTAAAATTTTGGAAAAAAATTTCACGAACATTAATTGTCTCGCACAACGAGTCTGTGTGCAAAATGTCAGCTCGATTGGATCACGGGAAGTGGGTTAAAAACGACCGAAAGATTTGCACGGTCCTAAGCAAGCAAGCAAGTGAACTTAATATAAAGGATTTAAAAAGAGAGAGAGAGACACAGAGAGAGAGACGACCTCGCCCCGTTGGGGAGAGAGAAAGGGAGACGGGGGGTGGGGATAGCCACCACCACCGCCGCCTGTCGGAGTCAACTCATTAGTCTCATTACACGAAGCAGCAACAGAGGCGCGCGTCTCGCTTAAACCTCGACACGTGGCGGGCGTCGCGAGATCAATAATGCATTGCGCGCGGGGGGCCAGACACTGCCAACATTGTGTTTGTGTCACCATAACAAACATCGCACTCGCCACCCACCCACCCACCCCCTCACACACTGCTCCTACCCCCTCCCCTCCTCCCCCCTTTTCATCTTACCCCCCTCCTCCTCCCCCCCTCCCCCCTCCTCCCCCTCTTCATCCTTCCCCCTCCTCCTCCTCCCCCTCCCTCCTCCCACCTACTCCCTCCTCCCCCCTCATCCTCCCTCCTCCTCCCCTCCTCCTCCCCTCCCTCCACCCCTCCCCTCTTCATCCTCCCCATCCTCCTCCCTCCCCCTCCTCCCCCCTCCTNCCCTCCTCCTCCTCCTCCTCCACCCCTCCCCTGCCGTCGTCACGTGTGTTGCGTGCCGTGCCACGGCTGTTTCCCTCGTTATTCGCGTCTCTCCGCGGGTTTGGTTATCCGCGGATCGCATCTGGGACAAAGTGATGAGAGATAAAGTGATGAGAGATAACGCGATGAGAGATAACGCGATGAGAGATAAAGTGACCAGAGATAAAGTGGTGGGAAAAATTGCTGAGATAATTTGGACGTATTTAACAGCTTATGTATCTATTTATTTACTTAAGGCAATCAATTAAAAAAAGGTTTTCAGAGGCCAATATTATCGGCGAAATTTGCTGTTCGCGAGAAATTCCGGGACACTGCCAGGTACATCTCCTGGATGAGTTGGGCGGGAGGTTATTGCTTCTCCCACTTCGTGTGGGTCGTGCGTGTTTATTAGCCCATGAAAGCGAAGTAAAATAACAAGTTAAGTAACACGACAGCTGCTGCTGCTGCCATGGTGAAATGGGTGGTAATGATTCACAGACTGGTTAGACTCTTTAATCTCCTAGCGCGGCAGTTGAAACGACAGTTCAATTTTAAAAACTTTGACTTAAAACTTTCGTGACTGCAGGAATTGTATAGTCTTTGGTTCTTTCGGTAAAGTCACGTGTATAGAAATTAAGAATAAATGATAAAGTGAATAACAATAACATTGGTTAACACACTTTTTCTGGCATTAAGGTATTCCGACGGTTTTAATGTGAAATCTTAATTTTGGAGCTTTCGTGACTGCAGGAATTATTCTTTGGTTCTTTCGGTAAAGTCACGTATAAAGATAAAATAATAATTAAATAATACATACTAATTATTTAATTATTTATAAATTAAATAATAGCATATTATTTAATTTATTATTTTATCTTTATACGTGACTTTACCGAAAGAACCAAAGAATGGTTTTAATGTGATTCCAAATCTGGCATCAGTTTTTGTCTATCACATCAGGTTTTTGAGATATCAAATATTGCATTTTCAATAAAAACTTCAGAAGAAAAATATTAAATAAATGTGGATATCTACATAAAATGATATTATGAACACACCATCCTAAAAATACAGCACCATATTTTATCACTAAAGCAGTCACTGACTCGCAACAACTTGCAATCATAAGTGACAGAGTTAATTTCGGGTAAAATCAATGCAAATGGGGTATGCCGATAGCATAATAAGTATAACCCGTAAAAACAAAGTTTTTCACTATAAATCCTTTATATGCGTGGCGGCTAGAGTCCTCTCGTCCTCTGGCTTGAGATGGCTGCCACCTATGGGTCAGATGATTGTCTGTCAGTATTAAACAATTGGTAATTAAATATTTAATTTGTTTTCCCTAAACAGTGTAAAAAAAATTTCACGAACATTAATTGTCGCGCACAACGAGTCTGTGTGCAAAATGTCAGCTCGATTGGATCACGGGAAGTGGGTTAAAAAACGACCGAAAGGTTTGCACGGTCGTAAGCAAGCAAGTGAACTTAATATAAAGGATTTAAAAATGAGATGTGATAGAGCAAATCTGAGATCAGATTTGGAATCAGCACCCTGAAATTAGTCTAGAACAGCTGCAAAAGTCCAGGCCAGAATTTTTTTTGTTGTTGACCAGTGTAATAATTTTTTTTTAAATAAAGCGAATAAAATAATAAAAATTATAAAAAATCAAGTGAAAGTCATTGGGACGCTGTCTTTGACAGATCTGTTTCTTCACCTGAGGACGGCTGCTTGCGTTGTAACGTCGTGAGAATTATTTTGTTATGTTTTATTTTATCATTTTATTATTTTCCTTCTACGTGACTTTACCGAAAGAACCAAGAAGATGAATCCTGCAGTCACAACAAATCGAATTTTTATAAAAATATTAATTATAAAAAACATTAATGTAGACTGTAGCGGCTCTTAACTCACTCCATTAAGAACTAGGCTACAGTCTACATACATTTGATTTAAATTTATTCCCTTTATTTTATTATAATTCTTTTTTCTATCTACATGACTCTACCGAAAGAACCAAAGGAGAACAACAATCAATGTATTCTTACGTATATACGTGACTTTACCGAAAGAACCAAAGAATAATTCCTGCAGTCACGAAAGCTCCAAAATTAAGAACAATCAATGTCCATTCAATCTCCTTTCCGCGTCTCTCCTCACCCATAATTCGCACATCCGATGAGCAATTTCGGCTACGTACGGTGCAGAAGAAGTTCAACAAACATACATTTTACTGGTAGGAACCTCCTGGTTACACCAGCCCACAGGGATTATTGTGTCCGTCCGTCGTGCAGGGAGGGCCTGGGTGGGGAGGGAGGGGCTGGGTGGGGAAGAGCTGGGTGGGGTGGGGAGGGTGGGAAGGGGCTGGTGGTAGGGTGGGGAGGGAGAGGCTGGGTGGGAGGGTGGGGAGGGGCTGGGTGGGAGGGTGGGGAGGAGCTGGGTGGGGAGGGTGGGGAGGGGAGAGGCTGGGTGGGAGGGTGGGGAGGGGCTGGGTGGGAGGGTGGGAGGGGCTGGGTGGGGAGGGTGGGGAGGGGAGAGGCTGGGTGGGAGGGTGGGGAGGGGCTGGGTGGGGAGGGTGGGGAGGGGCTGGGTGGGAGGGTGGGGAGGGGAGAGGCTGGGTGGGGAGGGTGGGGAGGGCTGGGTGGGGAGGGTGGGGAGGGCTGGGTGGGGAGGGTGGGAGGGGCTGGGTGGGGAGGGTGGGGAGGGGCTGGGTGGGAGGGTGGGGAGGGGCTGGGTGGGAGGGTGGGGAGGGAGAGGCTGGGTGGGAGGGTGGGGAGGGGCTGGGTGGGGAGGGTGGGAGGGGCTGGGTGGGGAGGGTGGGGAGGGGAGAGGCTGGGTGGGGAGAGTGGGGAGGGGCTGGGCTGGGTGGGGCTGGGTGGGAGGGGCTGGTCTCTCCGTGGTGCCCTTATAAAACTCAACGTTTCACCTACTCACGCCGGCTTGTGCCCGTCCCCACAGGATAAACTCAAGTTTGATTCTCATCAGCTCGTTGTATTAGGGGCCGTCCATAAATGACGTCACGCACCTATGGGGTGGGGGGGGGGTCAGACATTTGTGACGATGTGTGACGAGGAGGGGGGGGTGAGAAATGTGACATCACATCAAAATGCGCAACTTTAAATAAATATATAATTTTTCGATTTAAAGCTTTCGTGACTGCAGGGATTCATCTTCTTGGTTCTTTCGGTAAAGTCACGTAGAAGGGAAGTAATAAAATAATAAAAATAAAACATAATAAAATAATTCTCACGACGTTTCGGCCACAACGCAAGCATGCTTTATTTTATTATTTTATTACTTCCCTTCTACGTGACTTTACCGAAAGAACCAAGAAGAAAAATATTGAATTGTTACAACAACACTAATTGTTATATCAACACTCCTACAACATCAGAGTGCAGCGCCACATTAAACACGCACTACAATGAGGATAGTTTAAAGCGATTTGAAGCATGTTTATTTTCAAAATAGAAATATGGTTTTNGGGGGGGGGGTAGTGGGGGTGGGGGCAGAGATTTGTGACGTTATATTTGAGAAGTNGGGGGGGGGTCTGACTTTTATGGACGGCTCCCTTATTTCGGATTTGAATCTTGAGATGAAATGTGGCTCACCCCGAATTTTTTTGTACGGGGACCACATTTGGCTTATTGCCTCCCCCACCGACCCCCTTAGCTTGAGCTCATCGTCACAACCAGCCCCCCACACGACCCTTGAGACGGCTCAGCCCCCCGTGGTGGTGCCTCGTGAATGTTGTAACGAGCGTTTGCGACGTCGTATACCGTGTAGACAAATATGTACATTTGTAGTTTGTTAAAGATGGGTTTTGTTTGGCCTCCCGAGTTCATGAACGGATTTTACGGAGCGACGGGAAACGAACCGGGGAGGTCCTCCCTCCCTCCTCCTCCCTCCTTGTGATGGTGGAGGCAGTAATGACAGTGGTAATTGTGATGGTGATGATGATGGTGATGATGGTGATGATGGTGGTGATGGTGATGATGGTGATGATGGTGATGATGGTGATGATGGTGATGATGGTGATGATGATGATGATGATGGTGGTGATGATGGAGGCAGTAATGACAGTGGTAATTGTGATGGTGATGATGGTGATGATGGTGATGATGATGGTGATGATGGTCATGATGATGGTGATGATGATGGTGATGATGGTGGTGATGATGGTGGTGATGATGGAGAGCAGTAATNACAGTGGTGATTGTGATGGTGATGATGGTGATGATGGTGATGATGATGGTGATGATGGTATGATGATGGTGATGATGATGGTGATGATGATGGTGATGATGGTCATGATGATGGTGATGATGATGATGATGGTGATGATGGTGGTGATGATGGAGGCAGTAATGACAGTGGTAATTGTGATGATGATGGTCATGATGGTGATGATGGTGATGATGAGTCATGATGGTGATGATGGTGATGATGGTGATGGTGATGATGGTGATGATGATGGTCATGATGGTGATGATGGTAATGATGATGATGATGATGGTGATGATGGTGATGATGGTGATGATGGNCATGATGGTGATGATGGTGATGATGATGGTCATGATGGTGATGATGGTGATGATGGACATGATGATGGTGATGATGATGGTGATGATGGTCATGATGGTGGTGATGATGGTGATGATGATGGTGATGATGGTGATGATGGAGGCAGTAATGACAGTGGTAATTGTGATTGTGATGATGATGGTGATGATGGTGATGATGGTGGTGATGATGGTGATGTGGTGATGATGGTAGTGATGATGGTGATGATAATGGTCATGATGATGGGAATGATGATGGTGGTGATGATGGTGATGATGGTTATGATGATGGTGATGATGATGGTGATGATGGTCATGATGGTGATGATGATGGTGATGATGGTGATGATGATCATGATGATTTGGAATGTGTCCGCTCAGTCCCAGGCAGAGATCAGCAGCCTCTCTGCCGGCATGCAAGCCGCACAAGACAACAGCGCCAAGATAGCAGAATTACAGACGCAGATGGTGAGTGAGTTGAGCTGGTGAGTGAGTGGGTGAGTGAGTGAGTGAGTGGGTGAGTGAGTGGTGGGTGGGTGATTGGGTGAGCTGGTGAGTGGGTGAGCCGGGAGTGGATGAGCTGGTGAGTGAGTGAGTGGGTGGGTGAGCTGGTGAGTGAGTGAGAGAGCTGGTGAGTGATGGATTAATGAGTGGGTGAGTGAGTGGGTGAGTGGGGGAGCTGGTGAGTGAGTGGGTGGATAATGAGTCAGTGGGCGAGTGAGTGGGTGGTGAGAGTGGGTGAGTTGTGAGTGAGTGAGTGGGTGAGCTGGTGAGTGAGTGGGTGAGNTGGTGAGTGATGGGTGAGTGAGTGAGTGGGGAGCTGGTGAGTGGGTGAGCCGGTGAGTGAGTGGATGGGTGAGTGAGTGGGTGGGTGAGNTGGTGAGTGAGTGGGTGAGCTGGTGAGTGATTGGGTGAGCTGGTGAGTGAGTGGGTGAGTGAGTGAGTGGGTGAGCTGGTGANTGAGTAGGTGAGTGAGTGGAGTGGGTGAGTGAGTGGGTGAGCTGGTGAGTGAGTGGGTGGGTGAGCTGGTGAGTGAGTGGGTGGTGAGTGAGTGGGTGAGTGAGTGAGTGGGTGAGTGAGTGGGTGGCTGGTGAGTGGGTGAGCCGGTGAGTGAGTGGATGAGCTGGTGAGTGAGTGGGTGGGTGAGTGAGTGGGAGAGGTGGTGAGTGAGTGTATTAATGAGTAAGTGGGTGAGTGGGTTAGTGGGTAGGTGAGTGGGTGAGCTGGTGAGTGAGTGGATTAATGAGTGGGTGAGTGAGTGAGTGTGTGGTTGAGTGAGTGAGTGGGTGAGCTGTGAGTGAGTGGGTGGGTGAGTGAGTGGGTGAGCTGGTGAGTGAGTGATGAGCTGGTGAGTGAGTGGTGGGTGATGATGGGAGAGGTGGTGGTGATGATATTAATGATGGTGGTGANTGGGTTAGTGGGTGGTGANTGGTGAGTGGTGATGANTGGTGATGAGTGGGTGGTGANTGNGTGGTTGAGTGAGTGGGTGGTGAGTGTGANCTGGTGATGANTGGGTGGGTGGTGATGGTGTGTGATGATGGATGNGCTGGTGATGATGATGGTGGTGATGATGGGAGAGGTGGTGAGTGAGGTATTAATGAGAGTGGTGAGTGGGTTAGTGGGTAGGTGAGTGGGTGAGCTGGTGANTGATGGTCATTAATGGTGATGTGGTGAGTGAGTGTGTGGTTGATGAGTGAGTGGGTGGTGAGTGGGTGATGCTGGTGTAGTNGGTGGTGGTGAGTGGGTGAGCTGGTGTGATGGTCATANTGGTATGGTGGTGGGTGTGATGGGACGAGTGGTGTGANTGGTAATGAGTGGGTGATGATGGTGATGGGTGGGTGAGTGGGTGAGTGGTGATGANTGGTCATTAATGAGTGAGTGGGTGATGAGTGTGTGGTTGGGTGGTGAGTGGGTGAGTTGGTGATGAGTGGNTTANTGAGTAGTGGGTGAGTGTGGTGAGTGTGTAGTNGTGGTGTGGTGTGTGGTGTGTGAGTACTGTGGTNGTGTAGTGGTGTGGTGGTTGTGTGTANTNGTGTCTAGTNGTGAG
>MU249627.1:4313960-4472715 GCA_018977245.1 Lethenteron camtschaticum
TGAGTTAGAGAGAGTTAGAGAGTGAGTTAGAGAGTGAGTTAGAGAGTGAGTTAGAGAGTGAGTTAGAGAGTGAGTTAGAGAGTGAGTTAGAGAGTGATGAGGAGTGAGTTAGAGAGTGAATTAGAGAGTGAGTTAGAGAGTGAGTGAGAGAGTGAGTTAGAGAGTGAGTTAGAGAGTGAGTTAGAGAGTGAATGAGAGAGTGAGTTAGAGAGTGAGTAGAGAGTGAATGAGAGTGATAGAGAGTGAGTTAGAGAGTGAGTGAGATGAGTTAGAGAGTGAGTGAGAGTGAGTTAGAGAGTGAGTTAGAGANGTGAGTTAGAGAGTGAATGAGAGAGTGAGTTAGAGAGTGAGTTAGAGAGTGAGTNGAGAGTAGAGAGTGAGTTAGAGAGTGAGTTGAGAGTGAGTTAGAGAGTGAGTTAGAGAGTGAGTTAGAGAGTGAATTAGAGAGGAGTAGAGAGTGAGAGAGGTGAGTTAGAGAGTGAGTTAGAGAGTGAGTAGAGAGTGAGTAGAGAGTGATTAGAGAGTGAGTTAGAGAGTGAGTTAGAGAGTGAGTTAGAGAGTGAGTAGAGAGTGAGTTAGAGAGTGAGTTAGAGAGTGATTAGAGAGTGAGTTAGAGAGTGATTAGAGAGTGAGTTAGAGAGTGAGTTAGAGAGTGAGTTAGAGAGTGAGTTAGAGAGTGAATTAGAGATGAGTTAGAGAGTGAGTTAGAGAGTGAGTTGAGAGTGAATGAGTGAGTGAGTGAGAGAGTGGTTAGAGAGTGAGTTAGAGAGTGAGTTAGAGAGTGAATTAGAGAGTGAGTTAGAGAGTGAGTTAGAGAGTGAGTTAGAGAGTGAGTTAGAGAGTGAGTTAGAGAGTGAATAAGAAGTGAGTTAGAGAGTGAGTTAGAGAGTGAGTTAGAGAGTGAGTAGAGAGTGAATTAGAGAGTGAGTTAGAGAGTGAGTTAGAGAGTGAGTTAGAGAGTGAGTTAGAGAGTGAGTTAGAGAGTGAGTTAGAGAGTGAGTAGAGAGTGAGTTAGAGAGTGAGCTAGAGAGTGAGTTAGAGAGTGAGTTAGAGAGTGAGTTAGAGAGTGAGCTAGAGAGTGAGTTAGAGAGTGAGTTAGAGAGTGAGTTAGAGAGTGAGTTAGAGAGTGAGCTAGAGAGTGAGTTAGAGAGTGAGTTAGAGAGTGAGTTAGAGAGTGAGTAGAGAGTGAGTTAGAGAGTGAGTAGAGAGTGATTAGAGAGTGAGTTAGAGAGTGAGTTAGAGAGTGAATTGATGAGTTAAGAGTGAGTGAGAGTGAGTTAGGAGTGAGTTAGAGAGTGGTTAGAGAGTGAGTTAGAGAGTGAGTTAGAGAGTGAGTTAGAGAGTGAGTTAGAGAGTGAGTTAGAGAGTGAGTTAGAGAGTGAGTTAGAGAGTGAGTTAGAGAGTGAGTGAGAGAGTGAGTTAGAGAGTGAGTTAGAGAGTGAGTTAGAGAGTGAGTTAGAGAGTGAGTTAGAGAGTGAATGAGAGAGTGAGTTAGAGAGTGAGTTAGAGAGTGAGTTAGAGAGTGAGTTAGAGAGTGAGTTAAAGAGTGAGTTAGAGAGTGAATTAGAGAGTGAGTTAGAGAGTGAGTTAGAGAGTGAGTGAGAGTGAGTTAGAGAGTGAGTTAGAGAGTGAATTAGAGAGTGAGTTAGAGAGTGAGTTAGAGAGTGAATGAGAGATGGTTAGAGAGTGAGTTAGAGAGTGAGTTAGAGAGTGAGTTAGAGAGTGAGTGAGAGAGTGAGTTAGAGAGTGAGTTAGAGAGTGAGTTAGAGAGTGAGTGAAAGAGTGAGTTAGAGAGTGAGTTAGAGAGTGAGTGAGAGAGTGAATCAGAGAGTGAGTTAGAGAGTGGGTTACAGAGTGGGTTAGACAGTGGTTAGAGAGTGAGTTAGAGAGTGAGTAGAGAGTGAATTAGAGAGTGAGATGGAGAGTGAATTAGAGAGTGGGTTAGAGAGTGAGTTAGAGAGTGAATTAGAGAGTGAGTTAGAGAGTGAGTTAGAGAGTGAGTTAGAGAGTGAGTTAGAGAGTGAGTTAGAGAGTGAGTTAGAGAGTGAGTTAGAGAGTGAGTTAGAGAGTGAGTTAGAGAATGAGTTAGAGAGTGAGTTAGAGAGTGAGTTAGAGAGTGAGTTAGAGAGTGAGTTAGAGAGTGAGTTGAGAGTGAGTTAGAGAGTGAATGAGAGAGTGAGTTAGAGAGTGAGTTAGAGAGTGAGTTAGAGAGTGAATTAGAGAGTGGTTAGAGAGTGAGTTAGAGAGTGAGTTAGAGAGTGAATGAGAGAGTGAGTTAGAGAGTGAGTGAGAGAGTGAGTGAGAGAGTGAGTAGAGAGTGAGTGAGAGAGTGAGTTAGAGAGTGAGTTAGAGAGTGAGTAGAGAGTGAATGAGAGAGTGAGTTAGAGAGTGAATGAGAGAGTGAGTTAGAGAGTGAATTAGAGAGTGAGTTAGAGAGTGAGTTAGAGAGTGAATGAGAGAGTGGTTAGAGAGTGAGTTAGAGAGTGAGTTAGAGACTGAGTTAGAGAGTGAGTTAGAGAGTGAGTTAGAGAGTGAGTTAGAGAGTGAATGAGGAGAGTGAGTTAGAGTGAATGAGAGAGTGAGTTAGAGAGTGATGAGAGTGAGTTAGAGAGTGAATGAGAGAGTGAGTTAGAGAGTGAATTAGAGAGTGAGTTAGAGAGTGAGTAGAGAGTGAGTTAGAGAGTGAGTGAGAGAGTGAGTTAGAGAGTGAGTTAGAGAGTGAATTAGAGAGTGAGTTAGAGAGTGAGTGAGAGAGTGAGAGAGTGAGTTAGAGAGTGAGTTAGAGAGTGAGTGAGAGAGTGAATGAGAGAGTGAGTTAGAGAGTGAGTTAGAGAGTGAGTTAGAGAGTGAATGAGAGAGTGAGTTAGAGAGTGAGTGAGAGAGTGAATGAGAGAGTGAGTTAGAGAGTGAGTTAGAGAGTGAGTTAGAGAATGAGTTAGAGAGTGAGTTAGAGAGTGAATTAGAGAGTGAGTTAGAGAGTGAATAGAGAGTGAGTTAGAGAGTGAATGAGAGGTGAGTTAGAGAGTGATTAGAGAGTGAGTTAGAGAGTGAGTTAGAGAGTGAGTTAGAGAGTGAGTTAGAGAGTGAGTTAGAGAGTGAGTTAGAGAGTGAATGAGAGAGTGAGTTAGAGAGTGAATTAGAGAGTGAGTGAGAGAGTGAGTGAGAGAGTGAGTTAGAGAGTGAGTTAGAGAATGAGTGAGAGAGTGAATGAGAGAGTGAGTTAGAGAGTGAGTTAGAGAGTGAGTGAGAGAGTGAATTAGAGAGTGAGTTAGAGAGTGAATTAGAGAGTGAGTTAGAGAGTGAGTTAGAGAGTGAGTTAGAGAGTGAGTTAGAGAGTGAATTAGAGAGTGAGTTAGAGAGTGAATGAGAGAGTGAGTTAGAGAGTGAGTTAGAGAGTGAGTTAGAGAGTGAGTTAGAGAGTGAATGAGAGAGTGAGTTAGAGAGTGAGTTAGAGAGTGAGTTAGAGAGTGAGTTAGAGAGTGAGTTAGAGAGTGAGTTAGAGAGTGAGTTAGAGAGTGAGTGAGAGAGTGAGTTAGAGAGTGAGTTAGAGAGTGGGTTAGAGAGTGAGTTAGAGAGTGAGTTAGAGAGTGAGTTAGAGAGTGAGTTAGAGAGTGAGTTAGAGAGTGAGTTAGAGAGTGAGTTAGAGAGTGAGTTAGAGAGTGAGTTAGAGAGTGAGTGAGAGAGTGAGTTAGAGAGTGAGTTAGAGAGTGAGTTAGAGAGTGAGTTAGAGAGTGAGTTAGAGAGTGAATGAGAGTGAGTTAGAGAGTGAGTTAGAGAGTGAGTTAGAGAGTGAGTTAGAGAGTGAGTTAAAGAGTGAGTTAGAGAGTGAGTTAGAGAGTGAGTTAGAGAGTGAGTAGAGAGTGAGTGAGAGAGTGAGTTAGAGAGTGAGTTAGAGAGTGAATTAGAGAGTGAGTTAGAGAGTGAGTTAGAGAGTGATGAGAGAGTGAGTTAGAGAGTGAGTTAGAGAGTGAGTAGAGAGTGAGTTAGAGAGTGAGTGAGAGAGTGAGTTAGAGAGTGAGTTAGAGAGTGAGTTAGAGAGTGAGTGAAAGAGTGAGTTAGAGAGTGAGTTAGAGAGTGAGTGAGAGAGTGAATCAGAGAGTGAGTTAGAGAGTGGGTTACAGAGTGGGTTAGACAGTGGGTTAGAGAGTGAGTTAGAGAGTGAGTTAGAGAGTGAATTAGAGAGTGAGATGGAGAGTGAATTAGAGAGTGGGTTAGAGAGTGAGTTAGAGAGTGAATTAGAGAGTGAGTTAGAGAGTGAGTTAGAGAGTGAGTTAGAGAGTGAGTTAGAGAGTGAGTTAGAGAGTGAGTTAGAGAGTGAGTTAGAGAGTGAGTTAGAGAGTGAGTTGAGAATGAGTTAGAGAGTGAGTTAGAGAGTGAGTTAGAGAGTGAGTTAGAGAGTGAGTTAGAGAGTGAGTTGAGAGTGAGTTAGAGAGTGAATGAGAGAGTGAGTTAGAGAGTGAGTTAGAGAGTGAGTTAGAGAGTGAATTAGAGAGTGGGTTAGAGAGTGAGTTAGAGAGTGAGTTAGAGAGTGAATGAGAGAGTGAGTTAGAGAGTGAATGAGAGAGTGAGTGAGAGAGTGAGTTAGAGAGTGAGTGAGAGAGTGAGTTAGAGAGTGAGTTAGAGAGTGAGTTAGAGAGTGAATGAGAGAGTGAGTTAGAGAGTGAATGAGAGAGTGAGTTAGAGAGTGAATTAGAGAGTGAGTTAGAGAGTGAGTTAGAGAGTGAATGAGAGAGTGGGTTAGAGAGTGAGTTAGAGAGTGAGTTAGAGACTGAGTTAGAGAGTGAGTTAGAGAGTGAGTTAGAGAGTGAGTTAGAGAGTGAATGAGAGAGTGAGTTAGAGAGTGAATGAGAGAGTGAGTTAGAGAGTGAATTAGAGAGTGAGTTAGAGAGTGAATGAGAGAGTGAGTTAGAGAGTGAATTAGAGAGTGAGTTAGAGAGTGAGTTAGAGAGTGAGTTAGAGAGTGAGTGAGAGAGTGAGTTAGAGAGTGAGTTAGAGAGTGAATTAGAGAGTGAGTTAGAGAGTGAGTGAGAGAGTGAGAGAGTGAGTTAGAGAGTGAGTTAGAGAGTGAGTGAGAGAGTGAATGAGAGAGTGAGTTAGAGAGTGAGTTAGAGAGTGAGTTAGAGAGTGAATGAGAGAGTGAGTTAGAGAGTGAGTGAGAGAGTGAATGAGAGAGTGAGTTAGAGAGTGAGTTAGAGAGTGAGTTAGAGAATGAGTTAGAGAGTGAGTTAGAGAGTGAATTAGAGAGTGAGTTAGAGAGTGAATTAGAGAGTGAGTTAGAGAGTGAATGAGAGAGTGAGTTAGAGAGTGAGTTAGAGAGTGAGTTAGAGAGTGAGTTAGAGAGTGAGTTAGAGAGTGAGTTAGAGAGTGAGTTAGAGAGTGAGTTAGAGAGTGAATGGAGAGTGAGTTAGAGAGTGAATTAGAGAGTGAGTGAGAGAGTGAATGAGTTAGAGAGTGAGTTAGAGAATGAGTGAGAGAGTGAGTGAGTTAGAGAGTGAGTTAGAGAGTGAGTGAGAGAGTGAATTAGAGAGTGAGTTAGAGAGTGAATTAGAGAGTGAGTTAGAGAGTGAGTTAGAGAGTGAGTTAGAGAGTGAGTTAGAGAGTGAATAAGTTAGAGAGTGAATGAGAGAGTGAGTTAGAGAGTGAGTTAGAGAGTGAGTTAGAGAGTGAGTTAGAGAGTGAGTTAGAGAGTGAGTTAGAGAGTGAGTTAGAGAGTGAGTTAGAGAGTGAGTTAGAGAGTGAGTTAGAGAGTGAGTTAGAGAGTGAGTGAGAGAGTGAGTTAGAGAGTGAGTTAGAGAGTGAATTAGAGAGTGAGTTAGAGAGTGAATTAGAGAGTGAGTTAGAGAGTGAGTTAGAGAGTGGGTTAGAGAGTGAGTTAGAGAGTGAGTTAGAGAGTGAGTTAGAGAGTGAGTTAGAGAGTGAGTTAGAGAGTGAGTGAGAGAGTGAATTAGAGAGTGAGTTAGAGAGTGAATTAGAGAGTGAGTGAGAGAGTGAGTTAGAGAGTGAGTTAGAGAGTGAGTTAGAGAGTGAGTGAGAGAGTGAGTTAGAGAGTGAGTTAGAGAGTGAGTTAGAGAGTGAGTGAGAGAGTGTGTTAGAGAGTGAGTGAGAGAGTGAATTAGAGAGTGAGTTAGAGAGTGAGTTAGAGAGTGAGTTAGAGAGTGAGTGAGAGAGTGAGTTAGAGAGTGAGTTAGAGAATGAGTTAGAGAGTGAGTTAGAGAGTGAGTGAGAGAGTGGGTTAGAGAGTGAGTTAGAGAGTGAGTTAGAGAGTGAGTTAGAGAGTGAGTTAGAGAATGAGTGAGAGAGTGAATGAGAGAGTGAGTTAGAGAGTGAGTTAGAGAGTGAGTGAGAGAGTGGGTTAGAGAGTGAGTTAGAGAGTGAGTTAGAGAGTGAGTTAGAGAGTGAGTTAGAGAGTGAGTTAGAGAGTGAGTTAGAGAGTGAATGAGAGAGTGAGTTAGAGAGTGAGTTAGAGAGTGAGTTAGAGAGTGAGTTAGAGAGTGAGTGAGAGAGTGAATTAGAGAGTGAGTTAGAGAGTGAATTAGAGAGTGAGTGAGAGAGTGAGTTAGAGAGTGAGTTAGAGAGTGAGTTAGAGAGTGAGTGAGAGAGTGAGTTAGAGAGTGAGTTAGAGAGTGAGTTAGAGAGTGAGTGAGAGAGTGTGTTAGAGAGTGAGTGAGAGAGTGAATTAGAGAGTGAGTTAGAGAGTGAGTTAGAGAGTGAGTTAGAGAGTGAGTGAGAGAGTGAGTTAGAGAGTGAGTTAGAGAATGAGTTAGAGAGTGAGTTAGAGAGTGAGTGAGAGAGTGGGTTAGAGAGTGAGTTAGAGAGTGAGTTAGAGAGTGAGTTAGAGAGTGAGTTAGAGAATGAGTTAGAGAGTGAGTTAGAGAATGAGTTAGAGAGTGAGTTAGAGAGTGAGTTAGAGAGTGAGTGAGAGAGTGGGTTAGAGAGTGAGTTAGAGAGTGAGTTAGAGAGTGAGTTAGAGAGTGAGTTAGAGAGTGAGTTAGAGAGTGAGTTAGAGAGTGAGTGAGAGAGTGAGTTAGAGAGTGAGTTAGAGAGTGAGTTAGAGAGTGAATTATAAAGTGAATTAGAGAGTGAGTTAGAGAGTGAGTTAGAGAGTGAATTAGAGAGTGAGTTAGAGAGTGAGTTAGAGAGTGAGTTAGAGAGTGAGTTAGAGAGTGAGTTAGAGAGTGATTAGAGAGTGAGTTAGAGAGTGAGTGAGAGAGTGAGTTAGAGAGTGAGTTAGAGAGTGAGTTAGAGAGTGAGTGAGAGATGAGTTAAGAGTGTTAGAGACTGTTGAGAGTGAGTTAGAGAGTGGTTAGAGATGAGCTAGGAGTGAGTTAGAGAGTGAGTAGGTGAGTTAGAGAGTGAGTGAGATGAGTGGAGAGGAGTTAGGACTTAGAGATGGTAGAGAGTNAGTTAGAGACTGATTGAGTGATTGAGTGAGTGAGAGGTGTGTTAGAGAGTGGTTAGANAGTGAGTTAGAGAGTGAGTTAGAGAGTGTGTTAGAGAGTGAGTGAGAGAGTGAGTTAGAGAGTGTGTTAGAGAGTGAGTTAGAGAGTGAGTTAGAGAGTGAGTTAGAGAGTGAGTGGAGAGTGAGTGAGAGAGTGTGTTAGAGAGTGAGTGAGGAGTGAGTTAGGAGTGAGTGAGAGAGTGTGTTGAAGTGAGTTAAGAGTGAGTTAGAGAGTGATTATGTGTTAGAGAGTGAGTTAGAGAGTGAGTTAGAGGTGATGAGAGAGTTGTTAGAGAGTGAATTAGNGAGTGAGTTAGAGAGTGAGTTAGAGATGAGTGAAGAGTGTGTTGAGAGTGAAGAGTAGTGAGAGAGTGTGTTANAGAGTGAGTTCACTTGCTTGCGCTTGCTTGCTTACGACCGTGCAAATCTTTCGGTCGTTTTTTAACCCACTTCCCGTGATCCAATCGAGCTGACATTTTGCACACAGACTCGTTGTGTGTGACAATTTATTTTCGTGAAAATTTTTACACTTTTTAGGTAAAAATAAATAATATTGAATTACCAATTGCTTAATGGTGGCGGGCAATCATCTGACCCATAGGTGGCAGCCATCTCAAGCCAGAGGACGAGAGGACTCGAGCCGCCACGCATATAAAGGATTTATAGTGAAAAACTTTATTTTTACGGGTTAATTTTTTTTCTATACCCACGTGACTTTACCGAAAAACCAAGAAGATGAATCCCTGCGGTCACGAGAGCTTCAAATCGAGATTGAGTTTTACCTTTGTCAAATTAAGAAGTGAATTTGAAACTTGAGCCCCCACCAACCCCTCCACCCATCCATCTCGTTCAGAACCCCGCTCGGAGCTGACTCATCTAGTTGCGGAGGTGGCACGGCTGCGTCAGCGCGTGGAGCGCGACTCCACGAGCCGATCCCAGGTAGCCCCCGCCGCCACCACCACCGCCGTGGCCCCCTAAAACCACCCCCCCCCTTTGCCTTGAACCCCACTTCCATCGGCCCCCAATCACCCCGCAAGCATGAACCATCTTCACGCAAACTCCGGTCGTCGCAGCAGCGGCAGATTTGTCAAGAATATATACTATCACCACATCACTTACTTATACTATACTATATACACTACACTATACACTACACTATACACTACACTATACNATACACTATACACTACACTATACACTACTATACACTATACACTACACTATACACTACTATACACTATACACTACACNATACACTACTACACTTATACACTACTATACACTACACTACTACACTATACACTAATACACTACTATACACTATACACTACACTATACACAATATACACTACTATACACTACTACCACTNCACTATACACTACTATACACTACACACTATACACTACTACACTATACACTACACACTACTACTATACACTAATACTATACACCANATATATACTATACACTACACTATACACTACAATACTATACACTNCACTANACAACACTATACACTACACTATACACTNCACTATACACTACACACTATGCTGTACTAGTGACGAATTGGCCACGTTCTCTTTACGCGACAACCCTCACTAGTTCGCCGTGTAGCTGGTGGCGGCTACTAACGACACATTTTACGAAACTCACGCGATCCAACCCCAACAACAAACCCTCCATCATGGATGACATTGATCGCTGCTACTGTAGTGACATAAGAAGGGAGGGGTTGCTGGGAGCTGTGGGACCCTTGGCGCCAGACGTTGGGTTCCCAGGCGAGTCAGACGCTTAAGCCCCTTGGTGCCACCAACAGGGGGGCTGTGTGTGCTCTGTGGGATATCTGGGGGCGCACACAACCCCACCCCTAGTTGGGGACGAGGCATAAAAGGGCAGCTCCCTGGCCGATCGAGGCCAGTCGTAGCTCAAGACCCAAGACCCAAGCCAGACATGTGAGGACCCTGGGACACTGTGAGGGCCAGTGGTGGGACTCTGGAACTCCCGGCTCTACGTCCTTGTGAGGGCGAGTTCCAGAGCGTAGCCAAGTAGAGTATCTAGGCTGTGTACCTAGGCTGTGTACCTNGGCTGTGTACCTAGGCTGTGTACCTAGGCTGTGTATCTAGGCTGTGTGCCTAGGCTGTGTATCTAGGCTGTGTATCTAGGCTGTGTACCTAGGCAGTGTACCTAGGCTGTGTACCTAGGCTGTGTCTCTGGCTGTGTATCTAGGCTGTATACCTAGGCTGTGTACCTAGGCTGTGTCCCTAGGCTGTGTATCTAGGCTGTCTACCTAGGCTGTGTACCTAGGCTGTCTATCTAGGCTGTGTCGCTAGGCTGTTACCTAGGCTGTCTAGGCTGTGTACCTTCTGGACTGTGGATACTGTTGGAGAGTTAGTGTCTTTTGATTGTAATAAAGAAGTTACCTCTACAAGTGTCTCCGGAACCCGTTACACTACCACCACCACCACGTGTTGAATAGACTGAAACCCCTCTCTGTTCCGTGCGTAGGATGAGTCCGGGCTCCGGGAACTGTCAAGGGAGGTTCGACTCGTGGACGAAGGAGATGCCACTCGCAAGGAATTCAGGTGTTCACTATGAACAACACTTTGTCCTGCTGCGGAGGGAGCTGGTAGGAACACGTTGGGTTGCTCGGTCAATGGCCAGGGTCAACGGCGGCGTGGTGTATTCCGCAAATATGGCCGACTGTGAGGGCGGGCACAAGCCGGCGTGAGTAGGTGAAACGTTGAGTTTTATAAGGGCACCACGGGTGACCAGCCCCTCCCACCCAGCCCCACCCCTCTCACCCCACCCAGCCCACGACCTCCTGCACACCAGGCGAGGTAGTTAACATCTCCGAGCCACCGTGATGATGATGATGAAGAGAGAGAGAGACACGCAAACTTCAAATGTACAGCAGCAGGCGTCAGAGTCGGAATTGAACCCACGACCTCCTGTACACCAGGCGAGGTAGTTAACATCTTCGAGCCACCGTGATGATGATGAGAGAGACACGCAAACTCCAAATATACAGCAGCAGGCGTTAGAGTCGGAATCGAACCCACGACCTCCTGTACACCAGGCGAGGTAGTTAACATCTCATAGCCACCGTGATGATGATGATGAGAGAGACACGCAAACTCCAATATACAGCAGGCGTCAGAGTCGGGATTGAACCCACGACCTCCTGTACACCAGGCGAGGTAGTTAACATCTCCGAGCCACCGTGATGATGATGATAGAGAGAGACACGCAAACTCCGAATATACAGCAGCAGGCGTCAGAGTCGGAATTGAACCCACGACCTCCTGTACACCAGGTGAGGTAGTCAACATCTTTTAGCCACCGTGTGTGCAGCTAACCGCTGCACTACGAACCCGGCGACCCGAGTTCAATTCTCGCTCCAAGACCAACTCCGGTGGCGATTATTTGAACCGGTCCCGGGCCTCCCTAGGTCGACTCAGCCTCCAATGAGTACCCGGTGCGGTGTGTAGTAAACATCGCTACTGGGGGAGACAAAGGCGGCCGGGTGTGATTGCTGGCCACCCACCCCCTCGTGTGCCACAGTGCCGCCCTTCGTAGGTGCTGCTCGCTCCGAGCACTTGCCGCGAAAGCCCGTTGAAGGCTACACGGGGATCTTTGCCTGTGCCTGTGTGCGCCGACTTGCAGAGCCTGGTGGAGTCTCTGGAGCGGCTGGAGGAGACGACAGCCGACAGGGTCAAAGTCGACACGGACATCGAAGTGGTAAGCACGCGGCTTGCGTGTTCACACGGTCAAAGATCACCCCCCAAACTCACCGCCACCATCACCACCACGTGGCCTACGCAGACTGTGAGGGCTGTTCGTGAGGCCACACTGGAGAGACAAAGACGGTCTGGTGCCGTGCTCACCACCCAACCACATATCCCCTCGTGTGCTGTGTCCGGCCTTCATAGGGTGCTGTTACATGTACACACACACACACACGTATGTACATCTTCTTGGTTCTTTCGGTTAAAGTCACGTAGAATGGAAATAATAAAATAATAAAAATAAAACATAATAAAATAATTTTAAAGCTTTCGTGACTGCAGGGATTCATCTTCTTGGTTCTTTCGGTAAAGTCACGTAGAATGGAAATAATAAAATAATAAAAACATAATAAAAATATTCTCACGACGTTTCGGCCACAACGCAAGCAGCCGTCCTCAGGTGAAGAACAGGTCTGTCGAGAAGACGTGACTTTACCGAAAGAACCAAGAAGATGAATCCCTGCAGTCACGAAAGCTTTAAATCGAAACGTACATACATGTCACGTGCGATAACAAAAACCAACAACCTCAAGACACAGCAGCGCTGATCCGAACAAACTCACCTGAAGACGGTTGCTTGTGTTGCGATCGAAACGTCGCGAGCTATTAATTTCCTACCTACGCGACTTTACCGAAAGAACCAAAGAGTATTCGCCTACATAGGAATGTTTTACTGGTAGGAACCTCCTGGTTCCACCAGCCCACAGGGGATTATTGTGTCCGTCCGTCCGTCGTGCATCCAAAAATGGGAGGGGTGGAGCTGGGTGGAGAGGGGAGGGTGGGGAGGGGCTGGGTGGGGGGTGGGAGGGGTGAGGCTGGGTGGGAGGGGCTAGTCACCCCGTGGTGCCCTTATAAAACTCAACGTTTAACCTGCTCACGCCGGCTTGTGCCCGCCCTCACAGTCGGCCATATTTGCGGAATACACCGCGCCGCCGTTGACCTGCAGGCCATTGACCCAGCAACCCAACGTTCCTACCAGCTCCCTCCGCAGCAGGAAAGTGTTTAATCCGTCCTGAAAAAAAGTTCAGCACCGGGGAAGACAAAGACGGTGCTGACCGCCTTCCCCACGGCAGTCATCGGCGCTCCGCCGCTAACAGCCGCCCCGGTTCCCCCCCCACACCGACGTCGAAGACTTACGACGGAAAGGGGGGGGGGGGGGCGGCAGAGGTCGCAACCGGCTACCCGTACCCAGCCGGGTACGGGTACCCGTTTGTGACCCTGGTGCGGCCGGGTACGGGTAGGCCGTGAGTCACTGGTGAGTCACCGTGTGTCACTCATTTCCCAACGTCTTGTCTCTTCTCACAATTCAAGTTCCTAGAATCAACCCACCCGCTCCTGCAACATGGCTTCATCCCAGAGGTCACAATCGGGTATCCTACCCGTACCCTACACGTACCCGGCCGGGTACGGGTAGGGTACGGGTAGCCGTTTGCGACCCTGGTTCGCCCGGGTACGGGTTCGGGTAGGCCGTGAGTCACCGGTGAGTAACCGTTTGTCACTCATTTCGGGTCGGGTACGGGTACGGGTAGCGTACGGCTACCCATACCCGGCCGGGTACGGGTACCCGTTTGCGACCCTGGTACGGCCGGGTACGGGTACGGGTAGGCCGTGAGTCACTGGTGAGTAACCGTTTGTCACTCATTTCGGGTATGGATACGGGTAAGGAATCAAAACCCGTTTGCGACCTCTGTGTGTGGGGGGTGGCGGCGGTTGGATCTTTGCCATTGCAGAAGGCGGACAAGCGTGCGCTGGACGACAAGGTGAGCCGCTCGCTCTTCTCGGAGGCGACGGGGCGCCTCCACGCGATGATGGACGGCCTCCTGCAGCGAGTGAGCGGCCAGGAGGGCGACTGGCAGCGGCAGACCCAGATGCTCGTGGCCCGCATGGACAGCAAGGTGGGAGGACGAACGACCACACAAACCATCCCACCCACCCCATGCGCACAACAGCAACAACTGCTATTCGCGTGACGTCACCACGACGCTTGTGCCAGGCCATGTGCACCTTGAGGCTGCCACGTGAAGTGTCGAACGCCCGCTGGCAGGAGGTCACGAACGACCCCACAAACCANCCCCCCACCCCCACGCGCACAACAACAACAACTGCCATTCGCTACTAAGTGGCGGTGTACGTCACCACGACGCTTGTGCCAGGCCATGTGCACCTTGAGGCTGCCACGTGAAGTGTCGAACGCCTGCTGGCAGGAGGTCACGAACGACCCCACAAACCACCCCCCCCCACCCCATGCGCACAACAACAACTGCCATTCGGTGACGTCACCACGACGCTTGTGCCAGGCCATGTGCACCTTGAGGCTATCACGTGAAGTGTCGAACGCCCGCTGGCAGGAGGTCACGAACGACCCCACAAACCACCCCCCCCACCCCCATGCGCACAACAACAACAACGACAACCGCCATTCACGGTGACGTCACCACGACGCTTGTGCCAGGCCATGTGCACCTTGAGGCTGTCACGTGAAGTGTCGAACGCCCGCTGGCAGGAGGTAATTTCGATCGGATCATTGGGGTTTATTTGCAATAAAGCGGCATTTTGCCACCCCCCCCCCACTGCCACTGTGTAGCATATTACTACGCACCAGGGACTCTATGAGATGATAGAACAATAGTCTGAGTCCATAATTGGCAATAAGTAACAGGCAAAGCAGTTATAAGTGACTCACATAATTGTGCGCAGTTGCGTGTAGAGTCCTCACGACTTCCCTGAAGGCATCAGCAGCTGCAGCGAGCGCGATGCCGATCACACAACGCGGTTCGAATTCAACCCCGATCGGTGGCTGCGTCATCGCCGCACACGCGTCGAATAACAAGCAAGGGACAACTCTTTAAATTTCGATTCAAAGCTTTCGTGACTGCAGGGATTCATCTTCTTGGTTCTTTCAGAATGGAAATAATAAAATGATAAAAATAAAACATAATAAACATAATTCTCACGACGTTTCAGAGTCATTCAGACTCTGTCTTCTCGACAGACCTGTTCTTCACCTGAGGACGACTGCTTGCGTTGTGCCGAAACGTCGTGAGAATTATTTTATTATGTTTTATTTTTAGTATTTTATTATTTCCCTTCTACGTGACTTTACCGAAAGAACTAAGAAGAAGTAAACTATTTTTTTATTTTACCAGGTAAGGTCCACTGAGCTGGTGTAGCCCTTTTTCAGAAGCGACCCGGCCACAAATGATGGCCCAACGAAGTGGCTTATCTTCGCGTGGAAGTTTAGAGCGGCTAAATACTCGGAGGACCCGGAGAAAAAACGCGACCATGGGGAGAGAGACACGCAAACTCCAAATATACAGGGTCAGGGTCGGTATCGAACCCACGACCTGCATACCAGGCGAGGTAGTCAACATCTAGCCACCGTCATGATGATGAGAGAGAGAGACACGCAAACTCCAAATATACAGCAGCAGGCATCAGGGTCGGGACGAACCCACGACCTCCTGTATACCAGGCGAGGTAGTCAACATCTCCTAGCCACCGTGATGATGATGAGAGAGAGAGAGACACAAACTCTAAATATACAGCAGGCGTCAGGGTCGGTATCGAACCCACGACCTCCTGTGCACCAGGCGATAGTCAACATCTCCTAGCCACCGTGATGATGATGAGAGAGAGAGACACACAAACTCCAAATATACAGCAGCAGGCGCAGGGTCGGGATCAAACCTCCTGTACACCAGGCGAGGTATTTAACATCTCGCTGGACCCGCTCAATGATTTGACGGATGAGCGAACAATTGAACGAGTGAACTAACAGATGAATGAGTGAACTAACGATTGAACGAGTGAACTAACAGATGAATGAGTGAACTCACAGACGAACGAGTGAACTAACGGAAGAACGAGTGAACTAACGGAAGAACGAGTGAACTAACGGGCGAACGAGTGAACTAACGGACGAACGGGTGAACTAACGGACTAACGAGTGAACTAACAGATGAATGAGTGAACTCACAGACGAACGAGTGAACTAACGGACGAACGGGTGAACTAACGGGCGAACACGACGTCCCTGCCGCAGCTGGACCGCATGGAGCTGGACCCGCTGAGACGGGAGCTGGAGGCGCGCTGGCGGGCCGTCAAACGGCGCTTGCAGGACGGCGAGCAGATACAGCGGACGACGCCGCCGGCTTCCGCAGGTCGCTGCCCCCCCCCATCCTCTCCCTCCCCCCTCCCTCTCTCGGTGTCAGCGGGGTGGGAACGGCAGTGGGGCTGAGACAGAGGTCACAAACGGGTTTTGATTCCTTACCCATACCCGTACCCGGCCGGGTACGGGTACGGGTACCCGTTCCCTTCCCGTACCCGTACCCTACCCGAAATGAGTGACAAACGGTGACTCACCAGTGACTCACGGCCTACCCGTACCTGAACGGCTTCTGGCCGGGTACGGGTNGCCTATCGGGTAGACAGGGTCCGGTTGACCTCTGCTGAATGAGACTCAGCGCTGGACTGGCACGGACGCGATAGTCGGCTGCCGCTCCTTGCGTTGCGTGCGAAGCGACTGANCGAATTGTCTTTTATTAAATAATAAATAAAACTTCAATTCTCACGACGTTTCGGCCACAACCAAGCAGCCGTCCTCAGTGAAGAAAGGTCTGTCGAAAGACACGTCTATGAAACCCCAAGCGCAGCTTTTAAGCGTTGGAGAAGAGTGACAAATTGCATATCGGTATTTCCATATTTATGGGAAATGCATCTACTGATATGCAAATTCCTTTGTCAGGGCTCTTTGGTTCTTTCAACACAGATTATACATTCCACGCGTTTCGGAACGCAAGCAGCCGCTGTCTCCCCGACAGACCTGTTCTCCACCTGAGGACGGCTGCTTGCGTTGTGGCCGAAACGTCGTGAGAATCATTTTATTATGTTTTATTTTTATTATTTTATTATGTTGTTATTTTTGTTCTACTTGCAGGCAACTGATTGCACGTTTCCACTGCATCTCGTGGACCGTCCCTGGACCTGCCCGTGCCCGCCCCGTGAGTTTTGAACATTGAATCCGTTCAGCGCGTTTATCCGCGATGGGTAAAAAAGAAATGACTGGAGCTTCATCTTATTATCTTGCCTTAATGTCATTCATAGAACGCCTTTGCCAAGGCGCTTCACAGCGATTATAAAATTGTACATAGCGTGGTAATATTTCGATTTAAAGCTTTCGTGACTGCAGGGATTCATCTTCTTGGTTCTTTCGGTAAAGTCACGTAGAAGGGAAGTAATAAAATAATAAAATAAAACATAATAAAATAAAATAATAAAAATAAAACAAAATAAAATAATTCTACGATTTGCCACAACGCAAGCAGTAGCCGAAACGTCGTGAGAATTATATTATTTTATTANGTTTTATTTTTATTATTTTATTACTTCCCTTCTACGTGACTTTACCAAAGCCAGTAAGATGAGCGTGGTAATTTCGAAATGAAGTGATTANGGGCCGTTCATAAATGACGTCACGCACCTGGGGGGGGGGGGGGGGGGTCAGACATTTGTGACGATGTGTGACGAGGGGGGGGGTGAGAAATGTGACGTCACAAAAATGCGAAACTTAAATAAATATAGAATTGAACAACACTAATTGTTACAACAACACTCCTACAACATCAGAGTGCAGCGCCACATTAACTACGCACTGCAATGAAATAGTTTAAAGCGATTTGAAGCAGTTTTATTTTCAAAATGGAAATATGATTTTTGGGGGGGGGGCAGAGCTTTGTTACCATATTTTAGGGGGGTCTGACTTTTGTGACGCCGTGTGACGGAAGGGGGGGGTCAAAAATCCTCAAAATCGCGTGACGTCATTTATGGACGGCCCCTTATTTTGTGGTGGTGCTTAAGATTCAGAAAAGGGTGAATCCCATTCTTATTTTTTAAAATCCTTTATATAGTTCATTGCTTGCTTGCTTACGACGTATCTTTCGGTGTTTTTTAAACCACTTCCGTGTCCAATCAGCTGACATTGCACACAGACTCGTTCAGAAATTAATGTTCGTGATCCAAAATTTTACACTTTTGGGTAGGTTTTTTAAAATTTAAACCAATGCACGCAGACAATCACTGACCCANTCAGCCACTCCTCAGCCACACTCAGCCGCCACGCAATAAAGGATTTAGTGAAAAACGTTTTTACGGGTATATTTTCCCATCATTGAATCGGCCATNGTCCCCCACTGGTTTACCCTCACCCATTACACTCATTCACCCACTCCTACTCACTCACTCACCCAATCAATATTCACTTGGGTATGGCCCAAACCCACTCACCCACGCACTCACTCACCCACTCACTCACTCACTCACCCACTCACTCACTCACTCGCACCATTCACCCACTCACTCACTCACTCACCATTCACTCACTCANCCACTCACTCACCACTCACCNATTCACCCACTCACTCACTCACCCATTCACCCACTCACTCACCCACGCACCTTACACTCACTCACTCACCCACTCACTCACTCACTCACCCACCCACTCACTCACTCACCCACTCACTCATTCACTCACCCACTCACTCACTCACCCACCCACCCACCCACTCACTCACTCACCCACTCACTCATTCACTCACCCACCAATCACTCACCCATTCACTCACTCACTCACTCACCCACCCACCCACCCACTCACTCACCCACCCACTCACTCACTCACTCGCCCATTCACCCATTCACTCACTCACTCACCCACTCACTCACTCACTCACCCACCCACCCACGTATTCACTCACTCACCCACTCACTCATTCACTCACCCACCACTCACTCACCCACCCACCACCCACTCACTCACTCACCCACTCACTCCACTCACCCACTCAATCACTCACCCATTCACTCACTCACTCACTCACCCACCCACCCACCCACTCACTCACCCACCCACTCACTCACTCACCATTCACCCATTCACTCACTCACTCACCCACTCACTCACTCACTCACCCACCCACCACTCACTCACCCACTCACTCACCCACTCACTCACTCACCCACCCACCCACCCACTCACTCACTCACCCACTCATCATTCACTCAGCCTCACTCACCCACTCACTCACTCACTCACTCACCCACCCACCCACCTACTCAGCCACTCACTCACCCCTCACTCACCCACTCACGTTTCACTCACCCCCACCCACTCACCCACCCATCATNACCCACTCACTCACCCACNCACTCACCCACCCACGTATTACCAACTCACTCACCCACCCACGATTCCGCTCCACCACTGCCCACTCACTACCCAACTGTCACTCACCAACTCACTCACCTGCCACTCACTCACCCCCCACTCCCACACCACAGAACGTGACAATGTTTAAGCGTTCCCGCTAGAAAGCCCCACGACTTGAGAAGACAACGTTCGAAACAGTTTTAAACCGTCACGCGCACACGCGTAACACACACAAATGCTCTCATCGCTNCACACCGAATCACTGCCCGCTCGCTTTAACATTGTGCGTTTCGTCTCTTTCCTTTTTGCGGTCTGATCACGTTGCAGGGCGACANCAACGCAGAAGNACTCCCATTTGGGGCTGCGTGCTTATTCTTTCAGCGCTGGGGATGCCGCTTATCCAGCGGCGTGCAGANGATGGCCAATGGATGGTTTGGCTTAAATTGTTTCCCCCTGTCGCTGTCTCGACGACGGAATGTAAAAGNAAAAAAAAAGTCAGCTGNAGCCGCAACGAACACTCGACTCACTCGCTTACTCAGTGGTGGAGCCAGACAGTGTTTGGGGGGCAGGGGGGGGGTAACCCTCCAGNAACTGAAAAATGATAGACGGAGTCNATTTAAACTTTCGGACTGACAGGGACANCTTGNTGGTTCTTTCGGATAAAGACNAAAAGGCAGACAGAGACAGACAGAGAGACAGACAGAGACAGACAGAGACAGAGAGACAAAGAGACAGACAGAGAGACACAGAGACAGAGAGGCAGACAGAGAGACAGACGGACAGAGACACAGACAGACAGACAGAGAGACAGACAGACAGAGAGACAGAGACAGACAGAGAGACAGACAGAGAGACAGAGACACAGACAGACAGACGAGACAGAGAGACAGACGGACAGAGACACAGACAGAGACAGACAGAGAAGACAGAGGAGACGAGACACAGACAGAGAGACAGACAGAGGAGAGAGACAGAGAGACAGACGGACAGAGAGACAGACGGACAGAGAGACAGACGGACAGAGAGACAAACAGACAGACAGAAAGAGAGATGGACAGAGACAGAGAGACAGAGAGACAGACAGAGACAGAGAGACAGACAGAAAGAGAAACAGACAGAGACACGGACAGAGAGAGACGGACACAGAGACAGAGAGACAGAGATAGAGACAGACAGAGAGACAGACACACACAGACAGACACACACACACACACAGAGACANCACACAAACAGACAGACATACACAGACAGACAGACAGACACACATCGCAGACACACACACACCCAGACAGACACACACACACAGACAGACACACACACAGACACAGAGACAAACACAGAGAGACGCTTGTGAACAACGCTGTTCCCTGCCCTGGCCGCTGCGTCAGCGTGCGGCTCCCGGCGGCTCCGTCGTCGCTGTCCACACGGCCTTCGCTGAGGCCGTGCGGTGGTGTCCACACGATCCACGCGGTCCACTCGACGGGCGCAAGCGTGTGGCACGCGTACCACCCCTCGGCCAGATGGTCCGTGCCGGCGAGGTGCCCGGCGTTCCAGCCTCCCGCACGGTCAGTGCCGAACCACTTTTTTTTTCTTTCTTCTAGATTTGAAGCTTTCGTGACTGCAGCAAGGATTCATATGCTTAGGTTTTTTTTCGGTAAAGTCACGTGGGTAAAAATTTTTTAATTAATAAAAGTAAGCTAAAATAAATAACAAGTAAAACCCGTAAAAACAAAGTTTTCACTATAAATCCTTTATGTGCGTGGCATCGGGGCGGCTAGAGTCCTCTCGTCCTCTGGCTTGAGATGGCTGCCACCTATGGGTCAGATGATTGTCTGGCAGCATTAACAATTGGTAATAAATAATAATAAAAATTTCCCCTAAACAGTGTAAATTTTGGAAAATTTTTTTCACGAAAATGCATTGTCACGCACAACGAGTCTGTGTGACATCTTTCGACAGTATACTCTTAGTTCTTTCGGTAAAGTCACGTAGGTAAAAAATGAAATTAAAATTAATAAAAACGAATAAAAACAATAAAATCACGTCGTTTCGGAGGCAACACAAGCTTCCGTCTTCAGGTGAAACTGTCACAGCAAAATATCTGTATCAAGAAGCTTCAAATCTAGAATCTTTCGACAGCTGAGATTTGATGTGGTACCATGTGACCCTCTCCCCCCCCCCCTCCCGTTGCTAATCTGGAGCACGCGTGTGCGCTCATGGTCCACGCGCTGCAGAAGGAGATCCACATTCTGGGACTGGACGGACATATCTACAGGGGGAGACTGGAGCGGTCGTCGTTCCTGCCGCCCATCCAGAGCCCGGAAGGTAAAGCTCACGCAAACTCACTTTCAAGCGTTTTGCGACCGAGGCCGAACGCAGCTGTGCGCGAGCCAGCTCTGCCCGTTGGCCGCTCCTGTCTGTCCGCCTATAACACGGGGTGCGTCAAAACTCCAGCGGAGATCGAGCCATATTTACTAAACTTTTAGGGCGAAGCAGAGGTCGCAAACGGTTTTGATTCCTTACCCGTACCCGGCCGCACCAGGGTCGCAAACGGGTACCCGTACCCGTACCCTACCCGATACCCGGCTACCTGTACCCGGCCGGGTATCGGGAGGGTACGGGTATCGGGTACCCGATTGCGACTCTGGGATGAAGCCGTGTTGCAGGCGGGTGGGTTGATTCTAGGAACTTGAATTGTGAGAAGAGACAAGACGTTGGGAAATGAGTGACAAACAGTGACTCACAGTGAACTCAACAACATTAAACCACCCTTCTTGGTTCTTTCGGTAAAGTCACGTAGAAGGGAAATAATACAATGATAAAAATAAAACATAATAAAATAATTCTTGTGAGAATTATTTTATTATGTTTTATTTTTTTGATTATTATTTTATTATTTCCCTTCTACGTGATGACAAACGGTGACTCACCAGTGACTCACGGATTACCCGTACCCGTACCCGGCCGCACCAGAGTCGCAAACGGCTACCCGTACCCGGCCGGGTACGGGTAGCCGGGTATTGGGTAGGGTACGGGTATCGGGTACCCGGTTGCGACCTCTGGGCGAAGTTGCGTTGCCGTTGGGAACCGGCGACGTTGATCACAGGGTTAATGCATTGGGGCTCTGTGTGTCCGTGTGTAACGCAGGGTCACGGTGACTCTCTCGTAGAGTTGATCCGATACAAATGCAACTTCAGTGTAAAGTTCTGTTGCTGCTGGGGACTTGTGCGAGAGAAAGCCGGCCACGTTGATCAAAGGGTTAATGCATTGGGGCTCTGCGTGTCCGTGTGTAACGCGGGGCCACGGAAACTTTCTTAGAGTTGATCCGAGAAAAACGGAACTCTGATAATTGTTTTTTTACCCTTTAATCTGGCAACAAAACTGACACCTTTTTTACGAGGAGTCATGTTTGCATAGACACAATACGCCAAAAGGCGTCATCTGGTCCAACACCATGTGAGACTAGGCTCTAAGAAAGCTGTCTCGGGTGTGGACCAATCAACTTCAAGGACAGTGCATACATTTCAGAGTTTGTTTTTGTTTGCATTATGCTGCGTCATGCAAATGACTCCTTGTAAAAAAGGTGTCAGTTTTGTTTCCAGATAGAAGGGTAAAAAAACAATTATCATAAGAATAGTTTTTTCAAGGCAAATGCAAGTTTAATTATAATAATAGCGTGTTTGTTTGTATGTTCACCACAAGGACTGGGTGTGTTAATGCAGCAGTACTCGAATCCCTACAAAAGGTTTCTATTTGGCGTTTGAACATCTTAGGGTTGTCCATAAATGACGTCACGCACCTAGGGGGGGGGGGTCAGACATTTGTGATGATGTGTGACGAGGGGGGGGGGAGGTGTTGGAGAAATGGACGTCACATTAAAATGCACAACTTTAAATAAATATAGACAACACGTTCTACTTACACCATTGAACTTCATTTGCCAGTAAAAATATGATAATTGTTTTTTTACCCTTCTATCTGGCAACAAAACTGACACCTTTTTTTACAAGGAGTCATGTTTGTATGGACCACAAAACCTGCAGTCATAATGCAAACAAAAAACACAACTCTGATAAATGCACTGTCCTTGAAGTTGATTGGTCCACACCCGAGACAGCTTTCCTTAGAACCCATGTGAGACTAGGCTCTAAGGAAAGCTGTCTCGGTGTGGACCAATCAACTTCAAGGACAGTGCATATATTATCAGAGTTATGTTTTTTGTTTGCATTATGACCGCAGGTATTGTGGTCTATGCAAACATGACTCCTTGTAAAAAAAGGTGTCAGTTTTGTTGCCAGATAACAGGGTAAAAAAACTATTATCATAAATAGACTTTTTAATAAATGTTTTCTCCTACGACATCAGAGTGCAGCGCCACATTAAATACGCACTACGATGACAATAGTTTAAAGCGATTTGAAGCATGTTTTATTTTTTGGGGGGGGGGGGGCAGAGCTTTGGGACGTCATATTCGAGGGGGATCTGACCTTTTGTGACGCCGTGTGACGAGGGGGGGGGGGGTCAAAAATCGTTCAAAATCGCGTGACGTCATTTATGGACGGCCCCTGTAACACACCTCCCGTTTAATTGCCAGAGTGGCTAAAACCTTCTTTTTCAGTCCGTATAGTATTCTAACCCAGGGGTCATCACTCCATGGCGGCCATCTGACGTCACGTTGTGTGTGGGCGCAGGGAACGTGCGGAGCGAGGAGGGAATCAGCACCGGTCCCCCCCTCCTCCTTCTCCGCCGTACATCAACCCGAGTTGGACACGACGTTCATCATGTCCAGGAGCAGCAGCGCCATCTCCAGCAGCTACACAGGTGAGGGGGGGGGGAGGCAGGGGAGGTAGAGGTTTCAGTTGTATTTATTGGGTATAGCCCCGTGAGCCAATTCGGCTGTTGAATCGGGGGTGCAACGGCAACAAGCAAAAAATTAACCCGTAAAACGAAGTTTTTCGCTATAAATCCTTTATATGCGTGGCGGCTAGAGTCCTCTGGCTTGAGATGCTGCCACCTATGGGTCAGATGATTGCATGCAACCGTTAAGCAATTGGTAATTAAATATAATATTTTTGTGCTAAAAAGTGTAAAATTTTGGAAAAACATTTTTTCACGAACATTAATTGTCACGCACAACGAGTCTGTGTGAAAATGTCAGCTCGATTGGATCACGGGAAGTGGGTTAAAAACGACCAAAAGATTTGCTTGGTCGTAAGCAAGCAAGCGAACTTAATATAAAGGATTTAAAAACAAAAACATGAACAGGAATATGACGAGATCAAGAAGAGCCTTGCCTGTCATACACCAATGAAAAATTCTAGATTTGAAGCTTTCGTGACTGCAAGGATTAATATTCGTATGTTTTTTCGGTAAAGTCGCGTAGGTGAAAATTTTAAATTCAAATGAATAAAAGTAACATAAAAATAAAATAAAATCACGACGTTTCGGAGGCAACACAAGCTTCCGTCCACCACCGAAACGTCGTGATTTTTATTTTATTTTTATTTTACTTTTATTAATTTGAATTAAAAATGTTCCACCTACGTGACTTTACCGAAAAAACCTAAGAATACCAATGAAAATATTCGTTACGAAAAGTAAAAAAATAAGAATAATCGAATAAACCCGGCCGGGTACGGGTAGGGTACGGGTACGGCCGGGTACGGGTACCCGTTTGCGACCCTGGTGCGGCCGGGTACGGGGGGTAAGGAATCAAAACCCGTTTGCGACCTTTGGTCTGGGGACTGCCCCCACGACGCCACTTGACGCTTCTTGCCCTCTGCCGCAGACCTGGGTAACAGGCCCGCGTCTCCGCTGCCCGCGAGCCCCCAGGTGTCCCCGGCGGCTCCTCCGGCAGGCNGGGGTGGCGGCCGACCCACGCGGCTCACACGGTGACTACCGGACGGGCGTCTCTCGCGCTCTCCCGCGCCTCGCCGGGACAGGATGAAACGCCAACGCAGCCACCGCTACCGCCACCGCCGCTATCACCGCCATCACCGCCACCGCAGCCACCGCCACCACCACCACCACTGCCACCACAGCCACCACCACTGCCACCACCGCCACCACAGCTACCGCCACCGCCATCACCGCCACCGCCGCCACCGCCACCACCGCCACCACCACCACCGCAGCCACCGCAGCCACCGCAGCCACCACCACCACCGCAGCCACCACCGCCACCGCTATCATCACCGCCATCACCACTCCGATGAACCCACNGGGGCAGAAACGACGCCTAGGAATAACAACATGCAGCAGAGGGCCTGGGGGGGGATACTCGCGAACATCAAGGAGGGAACAGACTCCAACGGTGGTTAGATGTTAACTACCTCGCCTGGTGTGCAGGAGGTTGTGGGTTCAATCTCGACCCTGACGCCCACTGCTGTATATGTGGAGTTTGCGTGTCTCTCTCTCTCATCATCATCATCACGGTGGCTGGGAGATGTTAACTACCTTGCCTGATATGCAGGAGGTCGTGGGTTCAATCTCGACCCCGACGCCTGCTGCTGTATATTTGGAGTTTGCGTGTCTCTCTCTCATCATCATCATCACGGTGGCTAGGAGATGTTGACTACCTCGCCTGGTGTGCAGGAGGTCGTGGGTTTGATCCCGACCTTGACGCCTGTTGTGTATATGTGGAGTTTGCGTGGCTCTCTCTCATCATCACGGAGGCGAGATGTCATATTTGATGGGGGGGGGTCTGACTTTTTGTGACGCCTTGTGACGATGGGGGGGGGGGGGGCAAAAATCGGCCAAAATCGCGTGACGTCATTTATGGACGACCCCTCCATCGTAAAAAAAAAATAGTAAAAAAATCCACAAGGGGTTTGATTAGACAATGTGAGTTGTAACTTAATTTGTGTTTCGATTTAAAGCTTTCGTGACTTGCAGGGATTCATCTTCTTGGTTCTTTCCGTAAAGTCACGTAGAAGGGAAGTAATAAAATAATAAAAATAAAACATAATNAAATAATATTATAATANATTTTATAATGTTTTATTTTATTATTTTATTAAAATAATAAAAAAACAATAAAATAATACAAAATAATAGTATATTTTATTATTTATATTTTTATTATTTTATTAAATTAATAAAAATTAAAGATAATAAAATAATAAAATAGAATAATAAGAAATTTTCTCATGGTTTTTGATTTTATTTTATTATTTCCCTTCTACGTGACTTTCCCGAAAGAACCAAGAAGATCATTTGTGTTTGCGACGATGTTTACCCTCCAATAAAAATCCGTCCGCGGGTCTCGCTTACCCCACCAGAAAGGGCTGAGCTAGAGCCAAGCGTCAATGGGGGTATCATCATCATCATCAGTGCGGTGTTGATGGCCGCATCAATTTCGGTCCACTGCAAAACCACTCCGCCGCTATTCTACCGCGCGGCGTCCGACGTTTCGCTGCACGGTCCACGAAGGGGGCGCGTTACGCAGCGCGACCGCTCGAAAAATAACCCACGCGTCATGCCAGCGTCATGCCAGCGTCATGCCAGCGTCATGCTAGTGTCATGCTAGCGTCATGCCAGCGTCATGCCACCGTCATGCCAGCGTCATGCTAGCGTCATGCCACTAGCATGCCAGCGTCATGCCACCGTCATGCCAGCGTCATGCCAGCGTCATGCCACCGTCATGCCAGCGTCATGCNAGCGTCATGCCACGTCATGCCAGCGTCATGCCAGCGTCATGCTAGCGTCATGCCACCGTCATGCCACCGTCATGCCAGCGTCATGCCACGTCATGCTAGCGTCATGCCACCGTCATGCACCGTCATGCCAGCGTCATGCCAGCGTCATGCCACCGTCATGCCACCGTCATGCCAGCGTCATGCCACCGCGGACGGAGGTGCCCCAGGCAACCGCCACCACCCACGCGTTGAAACCACGTCGCACTCGAACCGAATTCATCGCTCCGTCTCCCCTCCCCATAGGGGGCCGTCCATAAATGACGTCACGCGATTTTGAACGATTTTTGACCCCCCCCCCCACCTCGTCACATGACGTCACAAAAAGTCAGACCCCCCCCTAAAATATGACGTCACAAGCTCTGCCCCCCCCCCCCCAAAAACATTTCCATTTTGTAAATAAAACATGCTTCAAATCGCTTTAAGCTATCGTCATTGTGGAGTGCGTATTAATGTGGCGCTGCACTCTGATGTTGTAGCAGTGTTGTTAAAACAATTAGTGTTGTTATAACAATTAGTGTTGTTATAACAATTAGTGTTGTTATAACAATTAGTGTTATAACAATTAGTGTTATAACAATTAGTGTTGTTGTAACAATTAGTGTTGTTATAACAATTAGTGTTATAACAATTAGTGTTGTTGTAACAATTAGTGTTGTTATAACAATTAGTGTTGTTGTAACAATTAGTGTTGTTATAACAATTAGTGTTGTTGTAACAATTAGTGTTGTTATAACAATTAGTGTTGTTATAACAATTAGTGTTGTTGTAACAATTAGTGTTGTTATAACAATTAGTGTTGTTGTAACAATTAGTGTTGTTATAACAATTAGTGTTGTTGTAACAATTAGTGTTGTTATAACAATGTTTATTTAAAGTTGCGCATTTTTACGTGACGTCACATTTCTCAAACTACCCCCCCCTCCTCGTCACACATCGTCACAAATATCTGACCCCCCCCCCGCCCCAAGGTGCGTGACGTCATTTATGGACGGCCCAAACCCCCTCTCCCGGACTCGCTCCATTCCTCGTGAATGTGGCGGTCGATGAGCTCCATTGTTATCGCGTTGCCTATCGGGACAGGGCAGCCACGGCTGTGTGTCTGTGGGTGGGTGGGTGGGTGGTGGGTGGTTGGGGTGGGGTGGTTGGGGTGAGTGGGTGGTGAGTGGTGNGGTNGGTGGGTGGGTGGTGGGTGGATGGGGTGGGTGGTGGGTGATGGGTNGGTGGGTGGTGGGTGGGTGGGTGGGTGGGGTGGTTGGGTGGTGGGTGGGTGGTGGGGTGGGTGGTGGGTTGGGGTGGGTGGGGTGGGGTGGGTGGGGTGGGGTGGGTGGGTGGTGGGTGGTGGTNGGTGGGTGGTNGGGGTGGGTGGGTGGTGGGTGGGTGGGTGGGTGGTGGGGTGGTGGGGTGGGTGGGTGGGTGGTGGGGTGGTTGGGTGTTGGGTGGGTGGGTGGNGTGGTGGTTGGGGTGGGTGGGTGGGGTGGTTGGGGTGGGTGGTGGTGGGTGGTGGGTGGGTNGGTGGGGGTNGGGGTGGGTGGGTGGTTGGGTGGGTGGGTNGGTGGGTGGGTGGTGGGGTGGGGTGGGTGGGTGGTTGGGGTGGGTNGGGTGGTTGGGGTGGTTGGGGTGGTGGGGTGGTTGGGGTGGTTGGGGTGGGTGGGGTGGTTGGGTGGTTGGGTGGGGTGGGTGGGTGGTGGGTGGGGTGGTTGGGTGGGTGGGGGGTGGGTGGGTGGGGTGNGGTGGGTGGGGTGGTTGGGTGGGGTGGGTGAGGTGGTTGGGGTGGTTGGTGGGTGGGTTGGTTGGGTGGGTGGGTGGGGTGGTTGGGGTGGTGTAGGTGGGTGGGTGGGTGGGTGGGTGGGTGGTTGGGTGGGTGGGTGGGTGGTTGGTCAGCCTTGTGAGTGGTGCCCGAGACAAGAATGCGAGCCTGCGGCTCGAGTTGTGATTCACGGGTGGCGATGCGTGTTGGTGGGTGGCGGTTCGAGCGGAATTTGGAATTCCCCCCGAGGATTGTTTTTTTAAAATCCTTTATATTAAGTTAACTTGCTTGCTTGCTTGCGCGCTTACAACCGTGCAAATCTTTCGGTCGTTTTTTAACCACTTCCCGCGATCAAATCGAGCTGACATTTTGCACACAGACTCGTTGTGCGTGACAATTTATTTTCGTGAAAAAATTTTCCCAAAATTTTCCACTTTTTAGGATTTTTTTTTACATATTTAATTTAAAATACCAATGTGATAAAAATGAAACTCTTACTCAAGNAAAACAGAAATGAATAATAAATAAAACCGATGCCACGCATATAAAGGATTTATAGTGAAAAACTTTGTATTTACGGGTTAANTTTTTTCACTGCTCGGCACTGCTGCTGAGCTCCACCCGGGCTAGAGAGAGATACGCAGTTCATATTCTTAGGTTTTTCGGTAAAGTCACGTAGGTTATTCTCGATGTGAAGCTTTCGTGACTGCAAGGATTCATATTCTTAGGTTTTTTCGGTAAAGTCACGTAGGTAAAAAATTAAAATAATAAAAGTTAAATNAAAAAAATCACGACGTTTTTGTTATGGAGAGGTGCGGTTTGTGACTACGCCTAGCCTACATAACAAAAGTGTGAAAAAAGAGTAGGTAAACAATTAAGATTAATAAAAGTAAATAAAATAAAAGTCACGACGTTTCGGAGGCAACACAAGCTTCCGTCTTCAGGTGGAACCGTCACAGCACGATAGCTGATACAGCTGATACAGCTATCGTGCTGTGACGGTTCCACCTGAAGACGGAGGCTTGTGTTGCCTCCGAAACGTCGTGATTTTTATTTTATTTTTATTTTATTAATTTAATTTTTTACCCACGTGACTTTACCGAAAAAACCTACGAATATGAATCCTTGCAGTCACGAAAGCTTCAAATCTAGAAATAGATACGCAGTTGTCCCACGGCGTAGATTTTTGGTGGCTTTCCGATGATTTTTTTGGGGGGGTGGTGGGTGTGGGATGGTTCGTAATGGCCATGTCAGAGTGCAGGAGTGACTGGGGAAACTACGGCTTCTTCGTGGACCTAACACGGCCCCTGGACTCACCACTTTGAAAGCCGCAAGCGTCTTGCTTGGCCGTACTCATTGGGTCCCGGTGCTCCGGTGGTGCGTTCTAGAGTTGAACCCGCGCACATTTCGGTACAATGTCCGACGTTTCGCTCTGCGCGCTGGTAGCTTCTTCGGGGAGTGAATGGAGTAGCTCGCGTTGCTCTAGAGAAGAGGAAAGAGAGGCAGGAGAGTGAGTGAAGGAGGGGGTAGAGCAGAGGTCGCAAACGGGTTTTGATTCCTTACCCGTACCCGTACCGGCCGCACCAGGGTCGCAATCGGCTACCCGTACCCGGCCGGGTATCGGTAGGGTACGGTATCGGGTACCCGATTGCGACCTCTGGGATGAAGCCATGTTGCAGGCGCGGGTGGGTTGATTCTAGGAACTTGAATTGTGAGAAGAGACAAGACNTTGGGAAATGAGTGATAAACGGTGACTCACCAGTGACTCACGGCCTACCCGTACCCGTACCCGGCCGCACCAGGGTCGCAAACGGCTACGGGTAGCCGGGTATCGGGTAGGGTACGGGTATCGGGTACCCGATTGCGACCTCTGGGTAGAGTAGAGTGAGCTGAGAGGGAGAGCTATGAGAGTGAGTAGAGGGGAGAGCGGAGATGGAGGGGAGGGATGAGAGTGAGTGGAGGAGAGTAGAGTGAGATGAGAATGGAGAGGTGGAGAGTGTGGAGGGCAGTAGAGTGAGATGAGAGGGGAAGTGTGTGGAGGGAGTAGAGTGAGATGAGAGGGGAGAGTGCGTGGAGGGAGTAGAGTGAGATGAGAGGAGAGGTGAGTAGAGTGCGTGGAGGGAGTAGAGTGAGATGAGAGGGAGAGGCAGGAGAGTGCGTGGAGGGAGTAGAGTGAGATGAGAGGGGAGAGTGGAGAGTGAGTGGAGGGAATAGAGAGANAGGAGAGTGCGTGAGGGAGTAGAGTGAGATGAGGGAGAGGCAGGAGAGTGCGTGGAGGGGAGTAGAGTGAGATGAGAGGGGAGAGGTAGGAGAGTGCGTGGAGGGAATAGAGTGAGATGAGAGGGAGAGGCAGGAGAGTGCGTGGAGGGCGTAGAGTGAGATGAGATGGAGAGGTGAAGAGTGAGTGGAGGGAGTAGAGTGAGATGACAGAGATTAGGAGAGTGGAGAGGGGGCTTGGAATGAAAGCTCGCTTTGTCTCTTGTGCAGGTGCCTTCACCCAGGAATGCACGGTGGCGAGTTTTCTCCGGTTTCGCCACGTGATCTTCTTTTGGACCGCGGTTGTTTTTAAATCCTTTATATTAAGTTCACTTGCTTGCTTGCTTGCGCGCTTACGACCGTGCAAATCTTTCGGTCGTTTTTTAACCCACTTCCCGTCATCCAATCGAGCTGACATTTTGCACACAGACTCGTTGTGCGTGACAATTTGTTTTCGTAAAATGTTTTTTCCAAAATTTTTCACTTTTTAGGAAAAAATAAATTTTATTTAATTACCAATTGCTTAATGGTGGCAGGCAATCATCTGACCCATAGGTGGCAGCCATCTCAAGCCAGAGGACGAGAGGACTCTAGCCGCCACGCATATAAAGGATTTATAGTGAAAAACTTTGTTTTTACGGGTTAATTTTTCTGCGCTCCGATTGCGCTGAACTTTCTGTGCTGCGTCGTTTTGGTGAACGCTGGTCAACGTCTAATAATAGGTTTTTACCCTTTTTTCTAGTAATAGGTTTTTACCCTTTTTCTAGTAATAGGTTTCTGCCCTTTCATCTCATAATGAAAAAAGTGGTCAACATGTCGTGCGAGCTCTCTCACGGGTTTGTAACAAAAATTGAACTTGAAACCGCGTTCCTCAATAAGGCACCAGCACGCGGAGCGAAACTCGTACATCGTGCCAAACAAACGCACCGTACGCAACACAAAACAGGAGTGCTTCTTGAGAAATCCAAGAGGAGAGAAATATTCATGCGGTGATTGCAGATTATTGTTGCTTAATCGTTTAGAGGCAAGAGTTTGAACTGTGTTCCAAACTGAAGCATTGCATTGAGTTTGATGTCACGCCATCGTGCCTGTAATTACATTGTGATGTGTCAATACTATTGATTTGAAATGGTAATAAAGATCTGCGGGTGAAAATGTTTTGCCGTTTCGATGTAAAGCTTTCGTGACTGCAGGGATTCATCTTCTTGGTTCTTTCGGTAAAGTCACGTAGAAGGGAAATAATAAAATAATAAAAATAAAACAATAAAATAATTTGAAAGCTTTCGTGACTGCAGGGATTCATCTTCTTGGTTCTTTCGGTAAAGTCACGTAGAAGGGAAGTAATAAAATAATAAAATTAAACATAATATAATAATTTGAAAGCTTTCGTGACGAAAGGATTCATATTCTTGTGNTTTTTTTCGGTAAAGTCACGTAGGTAAAACATTAAAATAATAAAAGTAAAATAAAATAAAAATCACGACGTTTCGGAGGCAACACAAGCTTCCGTCTTCAGGTGGAACCGTCACAGCCAGACAGCTTTACCGAAAAAAAAAAACCTAAGAATATGAATCCTTGCAGTCACGAAAGCTTCAAATCTAGAACCAATAAGATGTTTTGCCGTCTGCATGGATGGCAATGCCACCATCATCAGCCATGATCGAGCCACTGCTAGATGGAGACACCTCTCACCATTCTATGCCCGCGATGTGACAATCCACCTGAATCCCGACAGACGCGCCGATTTCAACGCTCCATCTNCCCCCCCCCGGCCTTGATCTGCCATCTGCAGATCGATTATTGTGCAGAAACTACAACGTTTATCCTGCAAAGTCCCATCACAAGGCGGGAGAAACAACCAAATAGACATCTTCTTGGTTCTTTCGGTAAAGTCACGTAGAAGGGAAGTAATACAATAATAAAAATAAAACATAAAATAATTCTCACGACGTTTCGGCTACAACGCAAGCAGCCGTCTTCAGGTGAAGAATGAGACACTGCCAAGCTTGGAGCGTATATATAAGCTGGGTTGGAGGTGGAAGAAGAGCGCCTTGACAAAAGAATGTGCATATGAAGATGAATTTAGCATATTCATGGGAAATGCGTAGGAATATGCTAAATTCCTCTTGATATGCATATATACACTACAATACACTACACTACTATGTACTACACTATACACTACTATACACTACACTATACACTACTATACACTACACTGTAGTGTAGTAGTGTATATAGTANTGTATAGTGTAGTGTATATTATAGTAGTGTATAGGCGTGTATAGTGTAGTGTATAGTAGTGTATAGTGTAGTGTATAGTAGTGTATAGTGTAGTGTATAGTGTAGTGTATAGTGTAGTAGTGTTAAGTATAGTAGTGTATAGTGTATAGTAATGTAGTATAATAGTGTAGTCTATATTGTAGTGTATAGTGTAGTGTATAGTAGTGTTGTATAGTAGTGTAGTGTATAGTAGTGTATAGTAGTGTAGTAGTAGTGTAGTGTATAGTAGTGTATAGTTATAGTGTATAGTAATATAGTGTATAGTGTAGTGTATAGTGTAGTGTATATAGTAGTGTATAGTGTATAGTAATGTAGTGTATAGTGTAGTGTATAGTGTAGTATAGTAGTAATGTAGTGTATAGTGTAGTGTANAGTAGTGTAGTGTATAGTGTANTGTATAGTAGTGTAGTGTATAGTGTAGTGTATAGTGTAGTGTATAGTGTAGTGTATAATAATGTAGTGTATAGTGTAGTGTATAATAATGTAGTGTATAGTGTAGTGTATAATAATGTAGTGTATAGTGTAGTGTTTAATAATCTAGTGTATAGTGTAGTGTATAGTAGTGTAGTGTATAGTGTATAATAATGTAGTATATAGTGTATAGTAGTGTATAGTGTAGTGCTGTACACGTGACACGGTCTGGCCGGGGTTGCCCCTGACGCGGTGGGTGCGTCACGTGACCCGCCCCCACCTCGTGGTCTCGCTCGATGTGGGAACGAGGAAGAATGTTCAATGGCTGATTCGAAGCGGCAGCAGCAGCAACAACAACCACCACAACCACAACAACCACAACAACAACAACACTGCATCAACATCGTCACCATCACCGCTGAGTAACCGGTGAGTCTCGTCGACATCGTAACTCGCCCTCGGTTAACGCCTTGGATGGTAACCCGCTCCGCTCCGCTAACTTTATTTTTTATTTTTTATTTTATTTTTCTACCTACGCGACTTTACGGAAAGCAGCAGAGTGAGTGGATTCCTGCTGTCACGAAAGCTTCAACTCGAGATTGGACTTTTTCTGTGTTTGTTATCACCCAAAGACGTTGTTGGTCGTTGTTTAAAAAATGNTTTTTTTTTTTAACGTGGGCGGAAAGTGTCTCGCTTTTGTGTCGACTCAGCCTTAAATGAGTACCTGGTGCGGTGTGTAAACATCGCCACTGGGGAGACAAAGGCGGCCGGGCGTGGTGCTGGTCACCCACCCACCACGTGTGCCGTGCCGGCCTTCATAGGTGCTGCTAACAGCACTTGCCCCTACAGTCTGTAGAGGCTACACGGGGATCTTTGTCTTTGTGTGTGTGTAGTTAGTGTGTGGTGTGGTGAGACTGTGTTAGTTAGTGTGTGGTGTGGTGGTTGTGTGTAGTTAGTGTGGTGTGGTGAGTCTGTGTGTGTGTAGTTAGTGTGGTGTGGAGTCTTGTGTGTGAGTTAGGTGTGGTGTGGTGAGCTGTGTGTGTGGTGTTAGGTGGTTGGTGAGGTGGTGGTACTGATGTTGATGTGGTGGTGTTGTAGTTGTTTGTGGTTGTTTGTGCTGATTGTTGTGGTGGCTGTGTGTAGTTGTGGTTGTGTGTGTGGGTTGTTGTGGTGGCTGTTGTGTAGTGGTGGTTTGTTGTGTCTTAATGGTGTTGTGGTGCTGTGTGTAGTTGTTGGTGTGGTTGTGTGGTTGTGTTGATGTGGTGGTTGTTGTTGTGTGTNTGGTGTGGTGGCTGTGTGTAGGTGGTTGGTGTGTGGTGTTGTGTTGATGTGGTGGTTNTGGTGTAGTTGTTGTGGTGGCTGTTGTTTGACTGATGTNGATGTGGTTGTTGGGGTAGTTAGTGTGGTTGGTGAGCTGTGTTGTGGTTGTTGTGATGGGTAGTGTNTGGTGTAGTGCGTGGTGTGGTGGTTGTGGGTTGTTGTGGTGGTGTTGTGGTGGTAGTTAGTGTGGTTGGTGGTGTTGTGGTTGATGTGGATGTGGTGTTGTTGTTGTAGTGGTGGTTGGTGCTGTGGTGTGTGTCGAATGTGATGTGGTGAGCAGTTGTTGTTAACTACGAGGTGGTGTGGGTAAGTGGCCTACGTACGGCGCGAAAGAAGGACCCGTGCGTTGTTCAGTGAGGCGCCTTCTCGGGGGTGACAAGGGTGACGAGGGGGATGCTGGGGTGGTGTGGTGGTTGTTTTGTGGTGGTTTGTTGTTGTGTTTTGTTTGGTGGTTTTGTGGTGGTTTTACCGCAATATTCGGGCAGCTCCCCCCCCCCGTCTCAATAATTTCAATTCGAAACGCAAGCATCTCAGGTCATTAGACGCTGTCTCCCCGAAGANCTGGTTTCACCTGAACGGCTGCTTGCGTTATCCGAAACGTCGTGANAATTATTTTATTATGTTTTATTTTTTATTTTATTATTTCCCTTCTACGTGACTTTACCGAAAGAACCAAGAAGATGAATCCCTGCAGTCACGAAAGATTTAAAATCGAAATATAATAATATTANATTATTATATTATTTGAATATAGTATATTATTTTATTATTATTTTATCATATAATTTTATTATTTTATTCCATTATATTATTATTTATTATTATTTTATTACTTCCCTTCTACGTGACTTTACCGAAAGAACCAAGAAGATGAATCCCTGCAGTCACGAAAGATTTAAATCGAAATATAATAATATTATATTATTATATTATTTGAATATAGTATAATATTATTTTATTATTATTTTATCATATAATTTTATTATTTTATTCCATTATATTATTATTTATTATTATTTTATTACTTCCCTTCTACGTGACTTTACCGAAAGAACCAAGAAGATGAATCCCTGCAGTCACGAAAGATTTAAATCGAAATATAATAATATTATATTATTATATTAGTGTATTATTTGAATATAGTATAATATTATTTTATTATTATTTTATCATTTAATTGTATTATTTTATTCCATTATATTATTATTTATTATTATTTTATTACTTCCCTTCACGTGACTTTCCGAAAGAACCAAGAAGATGAATCCCTGCAGTACGAAAGAATTAAAATCGAAATATAATAATATTATATTATTATATTAGTGTATTATTTGAATTAGTATAATATTATTTTATTATTATTTTATCATATAATTGTATTATTTTATTCCATTATATTATATTTTTATTATTTTATTACTTCCCTTCTACGTGACTTTACCGAAAGAACCAAAGATGAATCCCTGCAGTCACGAAAGATTTAAAATCGAAATATAATAATATTATATTATTATATTAGTGTATTATTTGAATATAGTATAATATTATTTTATTATTATTTTATCATGTAATTTTATTATTTTATTCCATTATATTATTATTTATTATTATTTTATTACTTCCCTTCTACGTGACTTTACCGAAAGAACCAAGAAGATGAATCCCTGCAGTCACGAAAGATTTAAAATCGAAATATAATAATATTATATTATTATATTAGTGTATTATTTGAATATAGTATAATATTATTTTATTATTATTTATCATATAATTTTATTATTTTATTCCATTATATTATTATTTATTATTATTTTATTACTTCCCTTCTACGTGACTTTACCGAAAGAACCAAGAAGATGAATCCCTGCAGTCACGAAAGATTTAAAATCGAAATATAATAATATTATATTATTATATTAGTGTATTATTTGAATATAGTATAATATTATTTTATTATTATTTTATCATATAATTTTATTATTTATTCCATTATATTTTATTTTTATTATTTATTACTTCCCTTCTACGTGACTTTACCGAAAGAACCAAGAAGATGAATCCCTGCAGTCACGAAAGATTTAAAATCGAAATATAATAATATTATATTATTATATTATTTGAATATAGTATAATATTATTTTATTATTATTTTATCATATAATTTTATTATTTTATTCCATTATATTATTATTTATTATTATTTTATTACTTCCCTTCTACGTGACTTTACCGAAAGAACCAAGAAGATGAATCCCTGCAGTCACTAAAGATTTAAAATCGAAATATAATAATATTAATTATTATATTATTTGAATATAGTATAATATTATTTTATTATTATTTTATCATATAATTTTATTATTTTATTCCATTATATTATTATTTATTATTATTTTATTACTTCCCTTCTACGTGACTTTACCGAAAGAACCAAGAAGATGAATCCCTGCAGTCACGAAAGATTTAAAATCGAAATATAATAATATTATATTATTATATTATTTGAATATAGTATAATATTATTTTATTATTATTTTATCATATAATTTTATTATTTTATTCCATTATATTTTATTTATTATTTTATTACTTCCCTTCTACGTGACTTTACCGAAAGAACCAAGAAGATGAATCCCTGCAGTCACGAAAGCTTTGAATCGAATGTATTAAAGCTGTTACAATATTACACAGCAGGGTACACAACTCCCGGGGCTAGAGGTCCCCTACTCTGAGTCCGAGTCCCTGCCGGCTTGCTCCGGTCTCTTTCTTTCTCTCGTGTCGGATCGTGGGACTTTGCCGACTCCACCGAGCGGAGAGAGATATAAGCACATCTACGGCTACTACCATTTGGTTCTTTCGGTAAAGTCACGTAGAAGGGAAATAATAAAATAAAAAAATAAAACACAATATTTTTTATTATTATTTTATTTATTATTTTATTATCTTTTATTTTTTTTATTTTAATAAATAAAATTTATTATTTTTTTTTTTATTGGTTTATTTTTATTATTTTAATATTATTTTAATAAAATAATAAAAATAAAACATACTAAAAAATAATATTATATTATTTAATTATGTTATATTTTTATTATTTTATTACTTCCCTTCTACGTGACTTTACCGAAAGAACCAAAGAGTAATTCCTGCAGTCGCGAAAGCTCCAGATTAAGATTTAACCTCTACGGCTGCTACCACCGCCTTCTCCCCAGACTCACCACTCGATCCCCTCTGTCTCTACCCCTGGTTCCCTCTTCACCCAGCTTACATCATGATGATGACGTCATCATCGCACTGATCGGGACACGTGACGTCATGTCCACATTTTACTCCTCTACACTGGTAACGAATTGGCCACGTTTCCGTTTACGTGACAAACCTCACTGGTTGGCTGTGTCGGGTGGTGGCGGGTTTAACGACACAATTTATCTACGCGATATAAGCCCAAAACAACCTCTATCATTGGATGATATCGTTCGCGAAAGCCTACTACAACTACTACTACTACGTGTTGAATAAGCAGTAACTAACATCAGAAATTCGTGGTGCTATGGAAGAGGATGAGGGGGAAGGGTGAAATTCTGGTCTTCCGTCACTTTCTTTATCGCCACCACGTTTGGTTAAGGATTAATAATATAATCATTCTTGGACCGCAGTTAAAATGTGTGGCCATATCCTCGCCAGTGCAAACATGGCACTGTAATGCAAACCTGTGGGTGATGGCAGTGGAAGAACGGGCGAGTGCCAAGCAGGTGGTTTAAATGTCGATTTGAAAGCTTCTTTCGTGACTGCAGGGATTCATCTTGTTGGTTCTTTCGGTAAAGTCATCACGTAGAAGGGAAATAATAAAATAATAATCAAAAAATTAAACATAATCAAATAATTAAGAATTATTTTATTATGTTTTATTTTTATCATTTTATTATTTCCCTTCTACGTGACTTTACCGAAAGAACCAAGAAGGGTGGTTTAATGTTGTTGAGTTCACTGGTGAGTAACCGTTTGTCACTCATTTCCCAACGTCTTGTCTCTTCTCACAATTCAAGTTCCTAGAATCAACCCACCCGCGCCTGCAACGTGGCTTCATCCCAGAGGTCGCAATCAGGTACCCGATACCTGTACTCTACCCGTACCTGGCCGGGTACGGGTAGCCGGGTACGGCCGGGTACGGGTACCCGTTTTCGACCCTGGTGCGGCCGGGTACGGGTAAGGAATCAAAACCGTTTGCGACCTCTGTTGACAAGGCACGCATGTATGTCGAACTTCTTTCGCGCCGTACGTATCCAGCGAGTCGTTAATTCTTACGCTGACAGAATGGACGGAATGGACGGAAAACACGTGCACGGTTACGAAATGAACGTGCAAGAAATCTACGTTACCAGTTAACACGCGATTTGTTCACTCTCGAGATTTTTTGATGCAGTGGGGTTTTGGCATCGAGTTTCAACAAACAAAAACTCAACTCTACTAAACGGGTTTTTCCCCCTTTTTTTTCTGGCAACAAAACTCTGACACCTTTTGCAAGGAATCATGTTTACATTAAACACAATACTTGCAGTCAAATGCAAACAAAAAACAATACTCTGATAATTTATCCATTGTCTTTGAAACTGATTGGTCCACACCAGAGACAGCTTTCTTTAGAGCCTAGTCTCATATGGTGTTCGACCAGATGACGCCAGAAGGCGCACAGTTCAAAGACAACGCAACTACCAGAGTAATGAGAGCTCGGGTGAGCAGCTACATTATGGGACCTCCTTTGCCAGTACCAAATATACTAATTATCTGAACCGGTCCTGGGCCTCCCTAGGTCGACTCAGCCTTAAATGAGTACCTGGTGCGGTGTGTAAACATCGCCACTGGGAGACAAAGGCGGTCGGGCGTGGTGTTGGCCACCCACCCCTCGTGTACCCTGCCGGCCTTCATAGGTGCTCGCTAACAGCACTTGCCCCTACAGTCTGTTAAGGCTACACGGGGGATCTTTGTCACCGTCGTAGCGAAAGCTTGTGCAACATTTCCCTTCTAAACCTTATAGCAGCCCGGCTTCATGTGCGACATTACCCAATGTGGAAGTTGGGTTATAACATGACAGGCGCGCGGTGGTGAGCCTCTGTTTGCCAAAACACGCTTGCGGTTTCCCTGTCGCACTCTGTGAACAGGCAGGAAGTTCTCTAACCGGAGCTTTCGCCCTTTCAACTTCTGTTAGTTCCATCTCACTCCACTACCCTTCACACACTCTCCTACCTCTCCTCTCATCTCACTCTACTCCCTCCACGCACTCTCCTACCTCTCCCTCTCATCTCACTCTACTCCCCTCCACACACTCTCCCGCCTCTCNCCTCTCATCTCACTCCACTCCCCTCCACGCACTCTCCTACCTCTCCCCTCTCATCTCACTCCACTCCCCTCCACGCACTCTCCTGCCTCTCCCCTCTCATCTCACTCTCCCACCACTCCCTCCACGCTCTCTCCTGCCTCTCTCCTCTCATCTCACTCCACTCCCCTCCACGCACTCTCCACCGCTCCCTCTCATCTCACTCTACTCCCCTCCACGCACTCTCCCACCTCTCCCCTCTCATCTCACTCTACTCCCCTCCACGCACTCTCCTACCTCTCCCTCTCATCTCACTCCACTCCCCTCCACGCACTCTCCTGCCTCTCCCTCTCATCTCACTCCACTCCCTCCACGCTCTCTCCTGCCTCTCCCTCTCATCTCACTCTACTCCCCTCCACGCACTCTCCTGCCTCTCCCTCTCATCTCACTCCACTCCCCTCCACGCTCTCTCCTGCCTCTCCCTCTCATCTCACTCTACTCCCCTCCACGCACTCTCCTGCCTCTCCCTCTCATCTCACTCTACTCCCCTCCACGCACTCTCCTGCCTCTCCCTCTCATCTCACTCTACCCCCTCCACGCACTCTCCACCACTCCCTCTCATCTTACTCTACTCCCCTCCACGCACTCTCCTGCCTCTCCCTCTCATCTCACTCTACTCCCTCCACGCTCTCTCCTGCCTTTCCCCTCTCATCTCACTCTACTCCCCTCCACGCACTCTCCTGCCTCTCCCTCTCATCTCACTCCACTCCCTCCACGCGCTCTCCTGCCTCTCCCCTCTCATCTCACTCCACTCCCCTCCACTCACTCTCCTGCCTCTCCCTCTCATCTCACTCTACTCTCCTCCACGCACTCTCCTGCCTCTCCCCTCTCGTCTCACTCTACTCCCCTCCACGCACTCTCCTGCCTCTCCCCTCTCATCTCACTCTACTCCCCTCCACGCACTCTCCCACCTCTCCCCTATCATCTCACTCTACTCTCCTCCACGCACTCTCCTGCCTCTCCCCTCTCATCTCACTCCACTCCCCTCCACGCACTCTCCTGCCTCTCCCCTCTCATCTCACTCTACTCCCCTCCACGCACTCTCCTGCCTCTCCCCTCTCATCTCACTCTACTCCCCTCCACGTACTCTCCTGCCTCTCCCTCTCATCTCACTCTACTCCCCTCCACGCACTCCCCTACCTCTCTCTCACTCTACTCACTCCCCTACCTCTCCCTCTCTCTCACTCCACTCCCCTTCACTCACTCTCCTACCTCTGCTCTGTCATCCAAGCTACTCCGCTCAATGTATTTTCTCCTCACTCCCTCTCGTCTCACTCGACTACCCTCCANCACACTCTGCTGCCTGTTGCCCTCTTGTACCGCTTGTCCACGCACTCCGAGCCACGCCAGTCTGGGCCCACACGGGTTAAATGCAAATTCTCAAATATATTTGTGTTAACCAGAACTACTCAACNTCACTGTATTTTTTTTTACCCTTCTATCTGGCAACAAAACTACCCTTTTTACAAGGAGTCATGCTTGCATAGACCACAATACCGCAGTCTAATGCAAACTGGAAAAAAAACACAACTCTGATAATGTATGCACTGTCTGAAGTTGATTGGTCCACACCCGAGACAGCTTTTCTTAACCTAGTCTCACATGGTGTTGGACCAGATGACGCCAAAAGGCACACAACTCAAAGACAATGCACCATAGAGTATGAGAGCTGGGGTAAACATTTTAATTTTACCAGGTGAGGCCCACTGAGCTACAGAGCACTTTTCAGAAGCGACCAGGCCATCCCAAATATAGCTCAACGAAGCGGCTTATCGCGTGGAAATTTATAGCACACATATTCTAAACGCGTGATTCGGAATGTGCAGAGGGAAAAAGAGCCCGGAGAAAACCATGTGTCCACGGGAGAGGCAAACTGATATAAGCTCAAACTCAGACCTCCTGTATACCAGGCGAGTGGTCAACATCTCCAGGATCTGGAGATCGAATCCAGATCCTGTAAGCGAGTGGTCAACATCTCCCAATGTCTGTGATGGAACCCACGACCTCCTGTGGACCAGGCGAGGTCAACATCTCTCAGCAATCTAACCCACGACTTCCTGTATACCAGGCGAGGTGGTCAACATCTCCCAGGATCTGGAGATCGAATCCCCGACCTCCTGTAGGCCAGGCGAGGTAGTTAACATCTCCCAATGTCTGTGATGGAACCCACGACCTCCTGTATACCAGGCGAGGTAGTCAACATCTCTCATGCTAATCGAACCCACGACCTCCTGCATACCAGGGGAGGGTAGTAAACCATGATGAGTCTTTATTTGCAAGACCCACCTGCATGACCGACGTGGCACGAGCAGTAAAATAAAGTCCAGCAATGTAGCGAATAGAAATGGGTGCAAAAACAACGTCGTGAAACCGGATAAAGCTTTCTACTGCGCCGTACCACGGTAAAAAGCACCTCTGCTGCAAATTAGAAATAACATCGGCTTGGACTACGTCAAACGCCAGCAGCACATCACAGAGACGATCTCTCTCTTTGTGCTGATACGTGTTACTCTCTCTGTGTGTATCTTTGTGATGTCTGTCTGCTTATATGTCTGTCTATAGTTTTGTGGTTAGATTTTTTTGTTGCTATTTCTTTTATACCTGATGACGATTGCTTGTGTTGCGATCGAAACGTCGTAGTATGCATTATTTAATTTATTATTTTATCTTTATACGTCACTTTACCGAAAGAACCAAAGAATAATTCCTGCAGTCACGAAAGCTCCAAAATTAAGATTGCACATCAGCTGGCAACCGCTAGCTCCTAAGCACGCGGAGCGAAACGTCGGACCTCGTACCGAACCGGTACAACCCGAAGAAAACAACTTCGGACGGCTACACAGCCGCGAAAATCTGCGTCTGTGTCGTCCGTGCGGCCGGGCGCGGTACGGAGGAATCTTTGTGTTCTGTGGGGTTTTTTATTTTTTGTTGGGGCCTCGCATATTTGCCGTGCTTCCATTGTACGCCGCCACGCAGGACGCGACAAGTCTGGGCAGGGTGACTGGCCGGGCTCAACATCTGCATTCAATCGCGCGGCGTGGTTTACATCCAACGGCTGATGAAGGGCGACGGCTCGCGCATTGAGTGCGTGCGTGGTTGTTCGTACACGCAAAGTTTATAGCGAAAAGCCATCTCGCTGACTGACCCAGGCAGAGTCGTTGCCGAGTGACCCAGCGGAAACTATTAATGCAGGAAAGAGTTTTTTTCTTTCTGGTGGGGGTGAAGCAATGATGGGTAAAGGCGCTGCCACGCAATTGCTCGCTCATTCCACTGCTGGCGTAAAGCACTCTGCTCGTGGGAGTTTTCGACGGCCCTTCTGGATGATGCCTTGGCCTACTCTTCTACATACCTTCTTTTTTTTCTGAATGGGCCCCAAGGACTGATTTGTGGAAACTAACACACCCGATAAGGCGGTTTGATATGCACACACACTGGTTATGGAAATGAGCGAGTGGGTGGTGTTTGGCGAGATGTGTGGCTTCGCCAGCCTGTGTTGTGGTGACCTCACAACGGAGTTGTAGCAGTAACTCAAGTCTGTGCATGCGTGGTGGGTGGTGTGGGGGGTAGGTACGGTGAGTATTTGCAATGTGGTTAGTGCGCTCCGCTACGAACCCCGCTCCCGCAGCCCTGGCCGGTTCAACTGCGACTAGCGTCGGAGAGACGTGTCTGTGTACGCGCGGCCGCGATTGTTTTTCAAACCGAGATCTGCATCTGCATCTGCCGTGCCGAGCTTTACGGCGGTAGTCTCCCTCGGCGGCTTTTTGTGTTTTTTTTATAGCCTCGGGCCGAGTGAGTAAAGTGTGTCGGGCCTGGTGTGCGAGTGTGGGCGCGGCGCGTGCGGACGTCAACGACGGGGAGAAGAAGGTGACCGGCGGGCAGAGGTCGCAACCGGGTACCGATACCCGTACCCTACCCGATACCCGTACCCTACCCGATACCCGTACCCTACCCGATACCCGGCTACCCGTACCCGGCCGGGTACGGGTACCCGTTTGCGACCCTGGTGCGGCCGGGTACGGGTAGACCGTGAGTCACTGGTGAGTCACCATTTGTCACTCATTTCCCAACGTCTTGTCTCTTCTCACAATTCAAGTTCCTAGAATCAACCCACCCGCGCCTGCAACGTGGCTTCATCCCAGAGGTCGCAATCAGGTACCCGATACCCGTACCCGGCCGGCTACGGGTGTAGGGTACGGGTACGGCCGGGTACGGATACCCGTTTGCGACCCTGGTGCGGCCGGGTACGGGTAAGGATTCAAAACCCGTTAGCGACCTCTGCCGGCGGGTGCCTGTCTGAGTTGGTGATCGCTCACAGTGCGTGCCCCATCAGTCTGTATGCATCTGTGGGGTGTGGGGGGGGGGAAATTAGATATTTTTTTTTATGTTTACGTGGGTGTATGCGTGCGTTTCCCTGCATATATATATAATCCCACCCTTTCATGACAACTCCCAACCATGGCCTCTGTGGTTAAGTGTCTTGAGTAAATAATAGGAACGGTCGTAACGCCCTTCATTTACCCGGGACGGAATACTTGCCAAGTCCCCGGGACCTGGTCCTCCATTGGTGTAATAACCAGCAAACTGCACTTGCAATCAATGGGTCGCTGGGTTGGTGTCGCGGTCGCTAGGAGATGTTAACTACCTCGCCCGGCGTGCAGGAGGTTGTGGGATTGATCCCGACCCTGATTTAAAAGTATATAGCTCCGGTAGCTTCTTAATATTGGAAAGAAGAGCGTTCCAGACGGCCACGGAAGCACATCTGAAAGCTGCTGCTGTTGCTGCTGCTGCTGTTGCTACTGTTGCTGCTACTGCTGTTGCTGCTGCTGCTGCTGCTGCTGTTGCTGCTGTTGCTGCTGCTGCTGTTGCTGCGGCTGCTGCCGTTGCTGCTGTTGCTGCTGCTGCTGCCGTTGCTGCTGCTGCTGCCGCTGTTGCTGCTGTTGCTGCTGCTGCCGCCGCTGCTGCTGCTGCCGCTGTTGCTGCTGTTGCTGCTGCTGTTGCTGCTACTGCTGTTGCTGCTGCTGCCGCTGCTACTGCTGTTGCTGCTGCTGCTGTTGCTGCTGCTGCGCCGCTGCTGCTACTGCTGCCGCTGCTACTGCTGTTGCTACTACTGCTGTTGCTGCTGCTGCCGCTGCTACTGCTGTTGCTGCTGCTGCTGTTGCTGCTGCTGCCGCCGCTGCTGCTACTGCTACTGCTGCCGCTGCTACTGTTGCTGTTGCTGCGGCTGCTGCTGCTGCTGCTGCCGCTGCCGCTGCTGCTGCTGCTGCTCCTGCTGCTGCTGCTGCGAGGATAACCGGAGGTCTGTGGCCGCCTCCACTCGTTCGCCGTGCTGTGAAGCGGGCACACCGTGTGCATCGGCGGCACGGCTTGACTTCTGCGGCGGAACGCAAACAGCTGGGTNGGGGGGGGCCTTGTGAGCCACCACCACCGAGCTTTGCAAGAACCCTGGCCGTGGCTGGTTTGTGCCTGCGAAAGGGGCCTCAAGAAGACAAAGTTGACGTGTCCCTCCCCCGGTCTCCCTCCGTGCGTTCCCTGGCCGAGCAGGCACGGCGTGCGGCCACCGTCATGTCGGACGGCACGGCGGACAGTCCCTCCTCCAGCGTAAGAAGCCGGCGGGGCTCACCATCAACATCCCTCCCCGCGTGGACGACGTGACCGACTCCACGGTGAGCGAGCTGGTGATGTGAGCGAGCCCCCCACTCCCCACTCCCCCCACGGCCCCCCCCCCACTCCCCACGGCCCCCCCCCACTCCCCACGGCCCCCCTCACTNCCCCACGGCCCCCCCCCACTCCCCACGGCCCCCCCCAAAGACATTTCTACGACGTTGTTTTGTCGTTGCCGCTACTGCTGTTGCTGCTGCTGTTGCTACTGCTGCTACTACTGCTGCTACTGCTGCTACTGCTGTTGCTGCTGCTGCTGCTACTGTTGCTGCTGCTGCTAGTGCTGCTACTGTTGCTGCTACTGCTGCTGCTACTACTGCTACTACTGCTGCTGCTGCTACTGCTGCTACTGCTGCTACTGCTGTTGCTGCTACTGCTGCTGCTGCTGCTACTGCTGTTGCTGCTACTGCTGCTGCTGCTACAGCTGCTACTGCTGTTGCTGCTACTGCTGCTACTGCTGCTGCTACTGCTGCTGCTACTGCTGCTGCTGCTACTGCTGCTGCTACTGCTGCTGCTACTGCTACTACTGCTGCTCCGTGGATCTCTTTGGCGCGAAATACCCGGGGAACTGGCTAAACGGGATCATCATCCAAGTAGCAAATCAACATAAACTAACAACTTAAAAAACTTTGCCCCCTCCGGCAGACATGTTGGCCCAGAGTAGAGGACGTGGTTTTTTTTCTTTCTGCAATTATTTATTTTCTCGTCATATTTTAGTTTTTTTCAACTGGCAATGCCCCCGCTGAGATGTCTAGATTTTTTTTGGAAGCGCCGGCCTGCGTACAAATGAGTAGCTTATCACGTGGAAATTTACAGAGAATTTAAAGCGTCATTAACCAGCTCAGACCCCGCTTGCTTGCCCATCGCCACATAAATCACCTCTTGTTGTAACAGCTCTCTCTCTCGCTCGTTCAGCAAGTCCGCTGCTGGATATTTTTTTTCCTCCCGAGGACGACCGCTTGTGTTGCGATCGAAACGTCGTGACGTATTATTTGTTTTGTTTTCTACCTACGTGACTTTACCAAAAGAATCAAAGAGTGTAGGGCCACGTACTTAAAAGGCATGTTGATTTCTCAATGCAGTGAGAAAAAAGAAAACCAGAGAGAATTCCACGCGATCACAGGGGACACGCAAACCCACATGTACAGCCGTGTCAGGATTGGGATCAAACTCACGACCTCCTGTATACCAGGCGAGGTGGTCAACATCTCCCAGGATCTGGAGATCGAATCCACGACCTCCTGTAGGCCAGGCGAGGTAGTCAACATCTCCCAATGTCTGTAATGGAACCCACGACCTCCTGTAGACCAGGCGAGGTGGTCAACATCTCCCAGGATCTGGAGATCGAATCCACGACCTCCTGTAGGCCAGGCAAGGTAGTCAACATCTCCAGGTCTGGATGGAACCCACGACCTCCTGTAGACCAGGTGAGGTAGTCAACATCTCTCATGCTAATCGAACCCACGACCTCCTGTATACCAGGCGAGGTAGTCAACATCTCTCATGCTGATCGAACCCACGACCTCCTGTAGACCAGGCGAGGTAGTCAACATCTCCCGGGCTAATCGAACCCACGACCTCCTGTAGACCAGGCGAGGTAATCAACATCTCTCATGCTGATCGAACCCACGACCTCCTGTAGACCAGGCGAGGTAGTCAACGTCTCTCATGCTGATCGAACCCACGGCCTCCTGTAGACCAGGCGAGGTGGTCAACATCTCTCAGGCTAATCGAACCCACGACCTCCTGTTGACCAGGCGAGGTAGTCAACATCTCTCAGGCTAATCGAACCCGCGACCTCCTGTAGACCAGGCGAGGTAGTCAACATCTCTCAGGATAATCGAACCCACGACCTCCTGTATACCAGGCGAGGTAGTTAACATCTCCTAGCCACCGTGGCGCCCCCATATTTACAGATTTGATTGCGACAACGTGTTACGACATCGGAGCAATGTCGTAAGTCTTGACCTCCGATGGTATTATTTTTCATAACTTCCGAGCGAATGACGGTTGTTGCCGTGGGCGCTTGTAAAGTTTGGGTGGTTCGTGAGTTAGTTGTGTTGTGCTATCAGGATTGTGAAAGCGTGTTTTGGGTTCTGAACGTATGCGTGTAATGTCTGGAAGCACGTGTTTGGAGTTAGTCATCCTCCCACTCTTCCTCGGCATACCAGCACCCAGAGCATGTTATGACTCGAAGCAACGTGACAATCTCTGTTTATGTTAAGATTTTTTTAGATTTGAAGCTTTCGTGACTGCAAGGATTCATATTCTTAGTTTTTTCGGAAAGTCACGTAGGAAACATTGAATCACTTGATGCAGCAAATCTGGCTGTGACGGTCCCATCTGATGACGGAGACTTGTGTTGCCTCCGAAACTTTTTTTAACTTTTATAATTTTTTTTACTACGTGACTTTACCGAAAAAACTAAGAATAAGATTGTTTAGTTTGTTTTGTTACGAAACTCCCGAGCGAATCTGAGTTTCTGTCGTGGGCGTTTGTGAAGTTTCGTGGAATCTTGACGGAGAGCGGTCGGGATGCGTGGGCTGTGCTCCCCGCACGAGCACTCAAGTGTCTGTGTGCGATGCACAAATGTTTTCGCTGTAACGTCCTTCATTTCTTTTTCACGAAGGTCCTCAGCGGATCATTCTTGTAAAACGGCCGAAGGCTGAGTGTCCCTTTGCAACGCGTAAACATTTCGATTTAAAGCTTTCGTGACTGCAGGGATTCATCTTCTTGGTTCTTTCGGTAAAGTCACGTAGAAGGGAAATAATACAATAATACAAAAATAAAACATAATAAAATACAATTCTCACGACGTTTCGGCCACAACGCAAGCAGCCGTCCTCAGGTGAAGAACAGAGCTGTCGGAAAGTTTAGTTGTTGCAGCTCCTTACTATTAACATTCCTTCCCTTTATTAATGCTAACCCTACTCCCTCCTTTGATGCTGCTAATCCTGCATAATGCACGGGCTTTGAAACCCCCCCCCCACCTCCTACGCATTCCACAATGACTAATCCCATATCTGCATTTCCCATAAATATGCTAAATTCCTCTTGATATGCAAATTCCTTGTCAAGGCGCTCTTCCCCCTTAAATATACGCTGCCAAGCTTGGTGGTGTTCATTCAGATGCTGTTCTTCACCTGAAACGGCTGCTTGCGTTGTGGTCGAAACGTCGTGAGAATTATTTTATAATGTTTTTATTTTTATTATNTCCCTTCTACGTACTTTCGGTAAGAACGTAGAAGGGAAATAATAAAATAATAAAAATCAAACAATAAAATTCCAGAAAATTTTGGAAATTTTCTTGCTGTGGCTTTCACACCTGATGATGATTGCTTGTGTTGCAGTCGAAACGTCGTGCTTTAAAAAAAAAATANTTTTATTANTTTTTATTTCCCTTCTACGTGACTTTACCGAAAGAACCAAGAAGATGAATCCTGCAGTCACGAAATCTTTAAATCTAAATTTCACCCCTATAAGGTGGGCCATGTCTGTACCATTGTCTTTGTGTCTGTGGCCATGCCTCATGTCAATATCTTTGCCGATTTCGGTAGCATTCATCTCTGTCTGTGTGCCCAGCTGCGAATACTCTGCCTGTTTTTTTTTTTGCTACGAACGTGTGACCATGTGCGGTGTTGTCCGTGTCATGGGCACCATGTCCATGTCGTTACCATTAGCCGCATGTCTGCGTGTGTTTTCTGTGGGGAGCGGCAGTGAAGGTTCGTGCGATGTGCTGCGAATCTGACGACCGAGTTCGATTCCCGCTGGTGTCTATGTATGCATGTGTAGTCTATCATGGGGCGCTGTGGTGGTGAGATGTTAACTCCTCGCCTGGTGTACAGGAGGTCGTGGGTTCGATCCCGACCCAGACGCCTGCTGCTGTATATTTGGAGTTTGCGTGTCTCTCCTCATCATCATCACGGTGGCTAGGAGATGTTAACTACCTCGCCTGGTGTACAGGAGGTCGTGGGTTCGATCCCGACCCAGACGCCTGCTGCTGTATATTTGGAGTTTGCGTGTCTCTCCTCATCATCATCACGGTGGCTAGGAGATGTTAACTACCTCGCCTGGTGTACAGGAGGTCGTGGGTTCGATCCCGACCCAGACGCCTGCTGCTGTATATCTGAAGTTGCGTCTCTCTCTCATCATCATCGCGGTGGCTAGGAGTGTTGACTACCTCGCCTGGTGTACAGGAGGTCGTGGGTTTGATCCGACCCAGACGCCTGCTGTATATTTGGAGTTTGCGTGTCTCTCTCATCATCATCACGGTGGCTAGGAGATGTTGACTACCTCGCCTGGTGTACAGGAGGTCGTGGGTTCGATCCCGACCCTGACGCCTGCTGCTGTATATTGGAGTTTGCGTGTCTCTCTCTCATCATCATCACGGTGGCTAGGAGATGTTAACTACCTCTCCTGGTGTACAGAAGGTCGTGGGTTGATCCCGACCCAGACGCCTGCTGCTGTATATATGGAGTTTGCGTGTCTCTCTCTCTCATCATCATCACGGTGGCTAGGAGATGTTAACTACATCGCCTGGTGTACAGGAGGTCGTGGGTTCGATCCCGACCCAGACGCCTGCTACTGTATATCTGGAGTTTGCGTGTCTCTCTCTCTCTCATCATCATCACGGTGGCTAGGAGATGTTGACTACCTCGCCTGGTGTACAGGGGTCTTGGTTCGATCCCGACCCTGACGCCTGCTGTATATTTGGAGTTTTCGTGTCTCTCTCTCATCATCATGACGGTGGCTAGGAGATGTTGACTACCTCGCCTGGTGTACGGAGGTCGTGGATTCGATCCCGACCCAGACGCCTGCTGCTGTATATTTGGAGTTTGCGTCTCTCTCTCATCATCATCAGGGTGGCTAGGAGATGTTAACTACCTCGCCTGGTGTACAGGGTCGTGGGTTCGATACCGACCCTGACGCCTGCTTATATTTGGAGTTTGCATGTCTCTCATCATCATCATCACTGTGGCTAGGAGATGTTAACTACTCGCCTGGTGTGCAGGAGGTCGTGGGTTTGATCCCGTCCCAGACGCCTGCTGCTGTATATCTGGAGTTGCGTGTGATCCCGGTAGTCATGCGGATTTCTCTCCGGGTCCTCCAGTGTTTCCCCTCCACGTTTAGAAACACGGGTTTAGAGGATTTGGCTGCTATAATTTGAACATGATAAGCCACTTCGTTGAGCTATGTGATGACCCGGTCACTTCTGAAAAAGAGCTACCATGTAGCTCACTCGGGCCTTTCCTGATAAAAACACATTCCTGCGGAGGGAGCTGGTAGGAACGTTGGGTTGCTCGGTCAATGGCCTGCAGGGTCAACGGCGGCGTGGTGTATTCTGCAAATATGCCCGACTGTGAGGGCGGGCACAAGCCGGCGTGAGTACGTTAAACGTTGAGTTTATAAGGGCACCACGGGGTGACCAGCCCCTCACCACCCAGCCCCTCCCCACCCTCCCCACCCAGCCCCTCCCCACCCTCCCCTCTCCACCCAGCCTGACCCCTCCCATTTTTGGATGCACGACGGACGGACGGACACAATAATCCCCTGTGGGCTGGTGGAACCAGGTGGTTCCTACCAGTAAAATCATGAGCTGTCTCTGTGTGTGTGTTGTCTGTCTCATTAACCCCGTGTCTATGTCCGCTTGTGTAGTCTATCACGAGCTACGTCTTTGTGTGCGCGCGTGTGTTGTCATGCCTGTCTCAGTAACCCCGTGTCTGTGTGTGTAGTCTATCATGAGCGACGTCTTTGTGTGCGTGTGTGTGTCATGCCTGTCTCGGTAACCCCGTGTCTGTGTCTTTGCTCAGCCGTTGCAGGGGTCATCGGGGCTGTACCACCGGAGCGTGAGCGTACCGACCGGACCGGGAGGACCCTTATCCCCGCCGGAGCCATTGCGCCCNCGCCATGGCCCCTTCCAGAGACAGGCCTCCCTGGCTCAGTCCATCCGAAGGTGCCGTCCGATTCCTTCTGCCGGACATCCGCTCGTCTGTCGCGGCCTCGCGGGGTGTCGGCTGTCTTGTGCCAACTCCAAACTCTAAGCGCAGTTTCTATCTTCTTGGTTCTTTCGGTAAAGTCACGTAGAAGGGAAATAATAAAATAAAAAATATAAAACATAATAAAATAATTCTCACGACGTTTCGGCCACAACGCAAGCAGCCGTCCTCAGGTGAAGACCAGGTCTGTCGGGAGACAGCGTCTGAATGAAACACCACCACGCTTGGAGCGTATATTTAAGCTGGGTTGGAAGGGAATAGCGCCTTAACAAAATAATTTGCATATCAAGAGGAATTTAGCATATTTATGGGAAATGCAGGTATGTAGGAGGGGCGGGGGTTTAAAGTCATATTATGCCCGTGCATTACGCAGGATTAGCAGCATCAAAGGGAGGGGATAGGGTAGCATTAATAAAGGGAAGGAATGTTAATAGTATGTAGCTGCAGTAACTAAACAACCACGTAAGTTACAGCAGCAGAGGTTAGCGCATTTTCTTTTTTGAACCAGGCAAGGCCGCTGAGTTACGTAGCTGTTTTTCCAAAGGGACTTGGCGATCACAAACGATAGCTCAACGAAGTGGCTTGTCATCGCGTGGAGATTCATAGCAGCCAAATAACTCCGAGCCAGAGGTCGCAAACGGGTTTTGATTCCTTAGCCGTACCCGTACCCGGCGCACCAGGGTCGCAAACGGCTACCCGTACCCGGCCGGTACGGGTAGCCGAGTATCGGGTAGGGTACGGGTATCGGGTACCCGGTTGCGATCTCTGCTCTGAGCGCACGTCGATTCTAAATGTGTCGGGGAAAAACCAGGGGACCTCTGGTCCCAAGCGTTCTCGTTGAGAAGGCTTGCGAAATGTGGAGCCATCTTCTTGGTTCTTTCGGTAAAGTCACATAGAAGGGAAATAATAAAATAATAAAAATATAAAACAATAAAATTCTCACGACGTTTCGACTGCAACGCAAGCAATCATCATCAGGTGTGACAACCACAGCAAGATTTTTTTTCCAAAATTTTCAGAAAATTTTTCCAATTCNTTTTGAGAATTTTATTGGTTTATTTTATTCTTTTATTATTTGCTTTCTACGTGACCTTACCGAACAAACAGTCTAGNTTTTGGTTTAAATTTCGTGACTGCAGGGATTAATCTTCTTGGTTCTTTCGGTAAAGTCACGTAGAATGGNAAAAAAAAAAAAAAAAAAAAAAAAAAACGTAATAAAATAATTCTCACGACGTTTCGGCCACAACGCAAGCAGCCGTCCTCAGGTCGAGAACAGGTCTGTCGAGAGGACAGAGGACGGCTGCTTGCGTTGTGGCCGAAACGTCGTGAGAATTATTTTATTACGTTTTTATTATTTTATTCTTATAACATTTCACGTGACCTTACCGAAACAAACGGTCTAGTTTTGGTTTAGTTTGCTCCGCTCGGCTCGGGAGAGATTGAATCGCTGACCGGCATCGGCGTGCCGCAGGGGACGGCTGTGTGGTTTGGGGTGGACAAGGAGGGCGGCCCTGTGTCGCGCCAGCAGCGATGGCACCAGCGGAGCCTCCGCCACTGCAGCCAGCGCTACGGACGCCTCAAGCCGGAGGTGCTGCGCGACCTGGAGCAGCCGAGCGGCAGCGAGCTGGGCTCCTTTGGCGGCATGGAAGTTCCCGCGCAGCAGATGCAGCGCATGCACAGGGTACGTACGCGTGCTAATCAGAGGTGCGGGGAAGGATGTCAAATTGTGGGTCTTTGCGTGAGTCTATGGGTCTCTGTGTGAGTATGGGTCTCTGTGTGAGTCTATGGTCTCTGTGTGAGTCTATGTGTTATGGTCTCTGTGTGAGTCTATTGGTCTCTGTGAGTTATGGGTCTCTGTGTGAGTCTATGGGTCTCTGTATAAGTCTAGGGTCTCTGTGTGAGTCTATGGGTCTCTGTGTGAATCTATGGGTCTCTGCGTGAGTCTATGGGTCTCTGCGTGAGTCTATGGGTCTGTGTGAGTCTATGGGTCTCTGTATAAGTCTACGGGTCTCTGTGTGAGTCTATGGGTCTCTGTGTGAGTCTATGGGTCTCTGTATAAGTCTACGGGTCTCTGTGAGTATATGGGTCTCTGTGTGAGTCTATGGATGTACGCGTGAGTTTATGGGTCTCTGTGTGAGTCTATGGGTCTCTGTGTGAGTCTGGGTCTCTGTGTGAGTCTATGGTCTCTGTGTGAGTCTGTGGGTCTCTGGTGAGTATATGGGTCTCTGTGTGAGTCTATGGTCTCTGTGTGAGTCTATGGGTCTCTGGTGAGTATATGGGTCTCTGTGTGAGTCTATGGGTCTCTGCGTGAGGCTATGGGTCTCTGTGTGAGTTTATGTGTCTCTGTGTGAGTCTATGGGTCTCTGTGTGAGTCTATGGGTCTCTGTGTGAGTGTATGGGTCTTTGCCTGAGTCTATGAGTTTCTGTAGTGAGTCTATGGGTCTCTGTGTGAGTCTATGGGTCTCTGTGTGAGTCTATGGGTCTCTGTGTGAGTGTATGGGTCTTTGCCTGAGTCTATGAGTTTCTGTAGTGAGTCTATGGGTCTCTGTGTGAGTCTATGGGTCTCTGTGTGAGTCTGTGTGTCTCTGTGAGTCTATGGGTCTCGGCGTGAGTCTATGGGTCTCTGTGTGAGTCTATGGGTCTCTGTGTGAGTCTGAGTCTCTGTGTGGTCTATGGGTCTCTGTGTGAGTCTGTGTGTCTCTGTGTGGGTCTCTGTGAGTCTATGGGTCTCTGTGTGAGTCTATGGGTCTCTGTAGTGAGTCTATGGGTCTCTGTGTGAGTCTATGGGTCTCTGTGTGATTTTATGGGTCTCTGCGTGAGTCTATGGGTCTCTGTGTGAGTCTGTGTGTCTCTGTGTGATGTTATGGGTCGCTGTGTGAGTCTATGGGTCTCTGTGTGAGTCTGTGTGTCTCTGTGTGAGTCTGGGTCTCTGTGTGAGTCTATGAGTCTCTGTGTGAGTCTATGGGTCTCTGTGTGATGTTATGGGTCTCTGTGTGAGTCTATGGGTCTCTGTGTGATGTTATGGGTCTCTGTGTGAGTCTATGGGTCTTTGTCTGATTCTATGGTCTCTGCGTGAGTCTATGGGTCTATGTGTGAGTCTGGGTCTCTGTGTTAGTTTATAGGTATCTGTATGAGTTTATGGGTCTGCGTGAGTTATGGGTCTTTGTGTGAGTCTACGGGTCTCTGGGTGAGTTATGGGTCTTTGTGTGAGTCTATGGGTCTCTGTGTGAGTCTATGGGTCTCTGTGATTCTATGGGTATCTGTGTGAGTCTATGGATCTGCGTGAGTTTATGGGTCTCTGTGTGAGTCTGTGGGTCTCTGTGTGAGTCTATGGATCTCTGTGTGATTCTATGGGTCTCTGTGTGAGTCTGTGTGTCTGTGTGAGTTTATGGATCTCTGTGTGAGTCTGTGGGTCTCTGTGTGAGTCTATGGATCTCTGNGTGAGTCTATCGTGAGTCTATGGGTCTCTGCGTGAGTCTATGGATCTCTGTGTGATTCTATGGGTCTCTGTGTGAGTCTATGGGTCTTTGTGTGAGTCTATGGGTCTCTGTGTGAGTCTATGGGTCTCTGTGTTGAACTTCCTTCGCGCCATACGTAGCCAACCGTTCTCATTGGAGGGTGAAGGACAACAAGGGGTGAGTGAGCGTGACCCTAGTGCTCGTCTCTAACGGCACTTACCTCCCAGGCACTGTTCAAGCTCTACGACGGATCTTTGCATCTTTGTTCACGGCGATGAGCGGCGCTGCGCCGCGAAACCCTACGACGCGCGTTTTCGGTTCCCGCTTGGCTCGGCGATTGTCCGAACCGGTCCTGGGCCTCCCCTAGGTCGACTCGGCCTCGAATGAGCGTGACGCCCCCACAGGTGGTGGACCCGCTGGCGCGAGGCCGTCAGTTCCGAGCGCCGGACGCGGAGTCGGAGGCCTGCACGTCCCGTTCACCCGCGCACCCCGCTGTCGCCACGCACGCCGGGAGGCATTTCCCACGCCTCCTTCACCAGCTCGCGCTCCGCCATCGGCCGCATGCCCACGCGGCGCAAGCGCGAGTCCGTCGCCAAGANGAGCTTCACGGGCGGCGGCGCTGCTAGTGCGGGTGAGAGCAGTTCTGCCAGCGACAACCTCGGTCCCTACACCACTGTGTTTACCGATGCCACCGCCGTGGTCTCAACTCCGAACGCGCCGATTGCGAATGTGCGTGTGAGCAGGGCCGCTCGCTGAGGGAGGCCAACCTCCTGCGGCCCCAGCTTGGCCGTCAAAGCTTCCCCAAGGCGAGCTTTGCCGAAGACGACACGGCCGACGAAGACCCAGACACCTCCTTCTTCAGCAAGGTGAGGGCTCCGGCTTGCTGGAGGAGAGATCCTCACACGCCACGCCACGCGTGTCACCCACGCCACACACACACACACACGCGCANGTGCACGCACACACATCCCACGCACACACACATGCACACACCACACACACACGTCGCATGTGCACATACACACAAGACGACACACACGCCACGCTCACACACNCACACACACACCCTCGCACCTGTGCCACGCACACACAAGTCACCACACACACNNCACACANGCCACGCACACACACGCACGCACACACACCACATACACCAAGACCACACACCACACATACACACACCCACGCACCCATACCATACACAACACACACCACACACACACACCAATACCACACATACACAGGTCCGCACACACAAACCAGGGTACCTGCTCATAGCCTGCTCATAGCCAACACGTTGACGATGANTTCAACCAGGCCTGGGCCTCCCCTAGCCTTAACGAGTACCTGGTGCGATGTGTACACGTAGACACTTGGGGAGACAAAGGCGGCCGGGCGTGGTGCTGGCCACCCACCCCTCGTGTGTCGTGCTGGCCTTCATAGGTGCTCGCTAACAGCTTGCCCCTACAGTCTGTTGCAGGCTACACGGGGGATCTTTGTCTACGTGCGCGTGTGTGTGTGCGTGTGTTTGCACGTGTGTGTGTGTGTGCGCGCGTGTGTGCGTGTGTGTGCGCGTGTGTGCACNTGTGTGCGTGTGTGTGTGCGTGTGTGCGCGTGTGTGTGTGCGTGTGTGCNTGTGTGTGTGCGCGTGTTTGTGTGTGTGCGCGTGTTTGTGTGTGTGTGCGCGTGTTTGTGTGTGTGTGCGTGTGTGTGTATGTGCGCGTGTGCGCGTGTGTGTGTGCGCGTGTGTGTGCGTGTGTGTGTGCACGTGTGCGTGTGTGTATGCGCGTGTGCATGTGTGTGTGTGCGCGTGCGGTGCGATGCTGCCCGGCGCCAGTACGGGTTTTACAGGACGTCACCCTGCCNGACAGGTGTTCGAGTCTCCGCCCGACTCGGCCGTTCCCCAGGGGCTCCGGGTGCCCTCCCCAGCGCAGACGCGGCCAAGCAGGCGGTCAAGCCGCCCGTCCTGTACGTTCAGCCCAGGGGCCGTGCCCCTCTGGCCCCGCGCGAACACGGGGGGGGCGGGTGAGGGGGGGGGTCACAATAGCGAGACCGCTGGCAGCGGTGAGAGGCCAGCGCTGCGCCGTTATTGTGATTTTGCAATGTTTTATAATAGTAACACTGGTCAACACACTTCTTCTGGCATAAGGTATTACAACGGTTTTAAGGTAATTTTGGGGTGCTGATTCCAAATCTGGCATCAGTTTTTGTCTATCAGGTTTTTGAGATATCAAATACTGCATTTTCAATAAAACTGCAGAAGAAAAATATTAAATAAATGTGGATATCTACATAAACTGATATTATAAACACACTATCCTAAAAATACAGCACCATATTTTATCACTAAAGCAGTCACTGACTCGCAACAACTTGCAATCATAAGTGACAGAGTTAATTTCGGGTAAAATCAATGAAAATGGGGTATGCCGATAGCATAAAATGAGATGTGATAGAGCAAATCTGAGATCAGATTTGGAATCAGCACCCTGAAATTAGTCTAGAACAGCTGCAAAAGTCCAGGCAGAAAAAAATGTTTTTTTTTTTTGTTGACCGCTGTAATTCATAATAAACGTTTTTTGGGGTTAGATTGCGTTATGTATAAATGTGTCGTAACCCTCCACACGGCCAAACAGTGAAAAAAAAGTGTCACGTTGACAAAAGACAAATAGTTCACTACTTTAGCCCACCGGTGTGTTGAAGAGTGAAACCACAACATTTACAATGTTTGAGTAGCACGACGTTTCGCTGGTAATTACATCCAGCAATCATCGTGCAATTTTCCAGAATAGTGAGGCCCCCTTCAACTATTCTAACCCAACAACGTTTATTATGAATAATATTGGTCGCAAAGCTTACGTGTTAAACTTATAATAATAACAATTTCGTATTGCGTCATTCATGCAAATTGCATCTCACAACGCTGCACACCAATTAGCCAGTCCCTTACACGTGCAATTAAGGTCGTGGAAGCAACTTCTGGAATCCGGTCTTTATTTGCCTTTCTTTTAAAACATTCCTTCGCGCTGCTGACAGACAGCGTGAGAACGAACGGAGGGTGAGGCCACGCTGGAGAGGGGTCCAGGCTGCCACGTGGTCCAGGCTGCCACGTGGTCCAGGCTGCCACGTGGTCCAGGCTGCCACGTGGTCCAGGCTGCCACGTGGTCCAGGCTGCCACGTGGTCCAGGCTGCCACGTGGCCACGCGTGTCTCTCTCCCTCTCACGCTGTCTGTCGGCGGCGTGCAGGAGTAAGATAGGAGTGTTGTAAAGATGATACAAAAATTAACCCGTAAAAACAAAGTTTTTCACTATAAATCTTTATATGCGTCCTCTGGCTTGAGATGGCTGCCACCTATGGGTCAGATGATTGTCTGGCAGCATTAAGAAATTGGTAATTAATTTTTTTTCCCTAAACAGTGTAAAATTTTGGAATTTTTTTCACGAAAATGCATTGTCACGCACAACGAGTCTGTGTGCAAAATGTCAGCTCGATTGGATCACGGAAGTGGGTTAAAAACGACCGAAAGATTTGCACGGTCCTAAGCAAGCAAGCAAGTGAACTTAATATAAAGGATTTAATAAGTATAACCCGTAAAAACAAAGTTTTTCACTCTAAATCCTTTATATGTGTGGCGGCTAGAGTCCTCTCGTCCTCTGGCTTGAGATGGCTGCCACCTATGGGTCAGATGATTGTCTGCCAGTATTAAGCAATTGGTAATTAAATATTTAATTTGTTTTCCCTAAACAGTGTAAAATTTTGGAAAAAAAAATTCACGAACATTAATTGTCTCGCACAACGAGTCTGTGTGCAAAATGTCAGCTCGATTGGATCACGGAAGTGGGTTAAAAAACGACCGAAAGATTTGCACGGTCGTAAGCAAGCAAGCAAGTGAACTTAATATAAAGGATTTAAAAACAAAATCCCCAACTGCTTAGCAGGCTTTGTGAATCCACTGCTGGATGAAGGCCTTCCCCACGTGGTCTCTCCGTCGTCGTCGTCGCCATCACGACGACGGTTGTTTGACCCGTGCTTCACCGCGCTGGTCAGATTTCGCTGCCGGGACCAGGACCGGTTTCAGATTTCGCGTGCCACAGACGTTTACGCCGGGCCGCTGTTATACGATAAATCGGGACATCCGTCAAAATCTTTCGTGGCGTTGTGGGTCGTGAACCGAGCTTAATTGTGTCGATTCAGCTCGGTCGATCCGGCGGTCGCTCAAAGTTGATCGGGCAGCCATCTTAAAAATGTTGATTGATCGACAGTTTATTCATTGGCAAGCAATGCTTGGATCGAGTAGTCATGTGACACGTCCCCCAACCCCCCATTCATTTGAATGGCTAATATCAGCAAGATCGGTGATTCCGTCGTACTCCGCTTTTATAGTACCACAGCGCACCACCGGCACATGTGAGCCGTGCCAGCGCGGTGGCCGGGTGGGGGGAGGGTGACCGGCACGGCACAGGTGGTTTTCCACTGGCTACTTGCCGAGTCGAGCCGGAGCCAAAACATGACACTCTGCTCTCAACGTATTTATCCACGATCCTTTGTGTGCTTTCTTACGTTTGCTGTGTCCCCTGCCTGTACACCCCCCCTCTCGCCATCCCTTGATTCCGAATCTGCCGTAGGCCCATGGCTGTGGGCTGGCGTAAGGAAACTCCGGGCGGAAAAAGTTTTACAAAACTTGGCGTCGGCGACCCTTCTCACCGCTTGCAGCAGATGTTGTACCGGGCCTCGCTTTCCAGGTGCGGTCGGGGTGGTTGGTGCGGTTGGGTTGGGAAGTTGGGTTGATCAGGGTGGTTGAGGTGGTTGGTGCGGTTGGGTTGGGAAGTTGGGTTGATCAGGGTGGTTGGGTGGTTGGTGCGGTTGGGTTGGTGAAGTTGGGTTGATCAGGGTGGTTGGGGTGGTTGGTGCGGTCTGGGCGGTTCATGCGGTCTGGGTGGTTGGGTTGGGTTGGGAAGTTGGGTCAATCAGGGTGGTTGGGGTGGTTGGGGTGGTTGGTGCNGTCTGGGCGGTTGGGTTGGGTTTGGGAGGTTGGGTCAATTAGGGTGGTTGAAGTGGTTGAAGTGGTTGAAGTGGTTGGGTTGGGGAGTTTGGGTGGGTTTGATAGGTTGGGTCAATCAGGGTGGTTGGGGCGGTGGGGGCGGTGGGGCGGTTTGTGCGGTGGGGGCGGTGGGGCGGTGGGGCGGTTGGTGCGGTGGATGCGGTTGGTGCGGTTGGGTTGATTGGGGCAGCCGGTGTCGTTTGGATTGTTGGTGCCATTGGGTCAATTGGGCGGTTGAGGATGTTGGTGCGGTTAGCGCATGACCGAGAAACAGTGTGGATGGGTGGCGGGAGGATGGAGCTTGACCTCTGGATTGCAAGTCCGGCTTGCTGACCTCTACACCGCAGCAGCAGCATCGGCATCCCTCGCATCACTTCCCGACGTTCCACCTCCGCGCAGGCGAAACGCGGCCACAAGCTGGACCCGAAGCTGCGCCGCCTGGTGCAGCGCAGCGCCAAGCGCAAGTACGGCCTGGGCGTCGTAGGCAAGTGGCTCAACCGCAAGTACCGCACCCGGCGGCTGGACAGCTACGTGCAGCGCCAGATCGACGACATGGTTGACCACCGGTGGGTGGTGGTGTTGCCGCGCGCGCGGTATCGTTCGCGTTTCGTTGACGAAATCGGCGACACGTATCCTCGACTGGGAGACGGCGAATTATCGGCAGGCGCGTGACGGTGACGGCAAACTGAAGCTACGTGAAGTGACGTGACGTGTAGTATATTGTTGATTCTGTCGGTAAAGTCACGTAGAAGGGAAATAATAAAAATATAAAACAATAAAACTCTCACGACGTTTCGACTGCAACACAAGCAATCGTCATCAGCTGTGAAATCCACAGTGACGTGTAGTATATTCTTGGTTCTTTCGGTAAGTCGCGTAGAAGGGAAATAATAAATAAGAAAAATATAAAACAATAAAAATTCTCACGACGTTTCGACTGCAACACAAGCAATCATCATCAGCTGTGAAATCCACAGTGACGTGTAGTATATTCTTGGTTCTTTCGGTAAAGTCACGTAGAAGGGAAATAATAAATAACAAAATAATAAAAATATCAAACAATAAAAATTCTCACGACGTTTCGACTGCAACACAAGCAATCATCATCAGGTGTGAAATCCACAGTGACGTGTAGTATATTATTGGTTCTTTCGGTAAAGTCACGTAGAAGGCAAATAATAAAATAATAAAATATAAAACAATAAAAATTCTCACGACGTTTCTACTGCAACACAAGCAACCGTCATCAGGTGTGAATCCACAGTGACGTGTAGTGGCGGTGACGTGACGTGTAGTATATTCTTGGTTCTTTCGGTAAAGTCAAATAATAAAATAATACAAATATAAAACAAAAAAAATTCTCACGACGTTTCGACTGCAACACAAGCAATCATCATCAGCTGTGAAATCCACAGTGACGTGTAGTGGCGGTGACGTGACGTGAAGTGACGAACGGAGAGCGATGCGATCGGAAACCCGACTTCGATTCCCACTCGCGGCCTCCCACCCCTCGTGCGCCCGTGCCAGACCTTCACCGGTGCTCGCTAACGCAAAGCCTAGCGGGGCCATACGGGGGGTGACCTTTGTCCGCGTGTGTTTCCCGGCAGGCCGTATTTCACCTACTGGCTGACGTCCGTGCACGTGCTCATCACGCTGCTCTCCGTGTGCATCTACGGCATCGCCCCATCGGCTTCGCGCAGCACGAGGAGCAGGAGAGCGTGAGTAGCGCGCTAACTGCTCCACTCCCGCACCACGCGCACGAAGCACGCCAACAAAACACAACGATTCCCCGTGTCGCCTTGACAGACTGTAGGGGCAAGTGCTGTTAGCGAGCACCTATGAAGGCCGCAACGGTACACGAGGGGGTGGGTGGCCAGCACCACGCCCGACCGCCTTTGTCTCCCCAGTGGCGATGTTTACACACACCAGGTACTCATTTGAGGCTGAGTCGACCTAAAGGAGGCCCAGGACCGGTTCAAATAATCGTCACTGGTGTTGGCCGTGAGCCGGAATTGAACCCGGGTCGCCGGGTTCATAGCGCAGCGCGCTAACTGCTCACCACCTCCCCATATACACACACATATATACAGACACACATACAAAGACACACACTCACACATATCAACAACAACAACAACAACCGCCATTCGCCACTAAGTGGCTGTGACGTCACCACGACGCTTGTGCCAGGCCAAGTGCACCTCGAGGCCACGTGAAGTGTCGAACGCCCGCTGGCATATACACATATACACAGACACACATACAAAGACACACACTCACAAATATCAACAACAACAACCGCCATTCGCCACCAAGTGGCGAATGCTTAAGGGTGGGTGTGGGGGACGGGCACACAAAAAATCTGTTGGCGGTGCGGGGAGCGAGCGAGCGAACGTGCGCGGGCCCTTCCCCATCCTCATCTCGCGGCTCGGGCACCGGCTCTGGCTCAAGCCGACTCGTCTGATTGCGCTGCCGGTGTGTGCCGCTGCCCGCTGTGTGCCGCCGCAGGTGTTGAGGAACAAGGGCGTGTACGAGATCGTAAAGTACGTGCAGCAGGAGAACTTCTGGATCGGCCCCAGCTCGGTACGGGCGCGCCGCGGCCGCCGGCTCGTTGAACGCCGCGATCTGCGCGCGACGCGCCGAGAGGCGTCGCGTCCCGGCGCCCGCACGCGCTCTGCTGCCTTGCGGATACGCGCGTGTGCGGCCCACGTTGTGTGTGTGTGTGTGCGTACAGCATGCATGTTGAGCTTCTTTCGCGCCGTACGTAGCCAATCGGAGAGGTACAGGAGGTCTCGATTAAAGCTTTAGTGACTGCAGGGATTCATCTTCGTGGTTCTTTCGGTAAAGTCACGTATAAGGGAAGTAATAAAATAATAAAAATGAAACATCGTAAAATACAATTCCCTTCCTTAGGCCCCTCCCCTCTCCGTACCCGGCAGTAGGTCTCCAATCAAAGAGCTGTTTATATTATATATTATTTATGCACAACACAGACAGACAAATAATCCCTGGTGGGCAGTGTGGAACATTGTTCCTACCTGTATTATTGCTTCGTTAACCCACGTAAACAAAAACCGTGCCAGCTACTAACTTCAGGTGGTGTGTGTGGCGTGCTGGAGAGAGCAAACCCAACAACGTTTACAATTCGAAACGGCCGCCACGTTTCGCTGGCGATTACAGCCACCAGCTGTCACCAGGCGGTTTTGCCAGAATTGCCTATCGTACCACCTTCACCCCCGCGTACCCACGCGTGCGTTCCCCGTCGCGTGCTCAGGACGATCTCATCCACCTGGGCGCCAAGTTCTCCCGTGCATGCGGAGAGACGCTCAGGTGAGCGCTCGCATCGCCCAGGAGCGCAGCCGCGAGAACGTCACCGGCTGCTGCGTCCGCAACGACGGCTCGGGCTGCGTGCAGATGGTGCGAGAAGACTGCTCGGTGAGGACGGCAACAACAACAACAACGACAGCAACAACAACAACTCAACAGGGATAAGGCGTGTGGTGTTGAAGCTTGTGGGGGAAAGCGCTTTTGCCGCGCAGGAACGAAGGGCTGAAGTTTAATCCCTCCTCCCCCCCCACACACCCCACTCACATCCGAGGCTCAGGTTCCTCTAAGCCAGGGGTTGGGAACCTTTTTGACTGGGAGAGCCGTAAAAGCCAAATATTTCTAAATATATTTCATTGAGAGCCATATAGTATTTTAACGTATAATAAATTAAACACGTCTTACTTTTAATGCGACTTCTGGCGCTGCGTGGTTTTGCTGATGGCCTTGTAGTCTGGTTCGTACGTGGTGAGGTTGAGCTTCGTGCAGGCGTGACCCGTGAAATGTATCTTCAAAACGAATTTCTGTTCACTTTAAAATGACACAAATATTAGTAAGTAATATCACAAGTATTTTAAAATCAGTTCCAAAGTGATTTATTATTATTTATTTTTCTAAATTATTTTTTCAACTCAAAATTGTCTGGGAGCCATATGCCGTCACTGGAAGAGCCATATATGGCTCGCGAGCCATAGGTTCTCGACCGCTGCTCTAAGCCGTGGTAATAATATTAGTGGAGTAGTTGTGGGCTTTCACCACCGACATTATGCATGACCACGCCGGTCGCACGCTGCTTGCGTTTCTTCGCTGCGGTCCCGTCAAGCCCATGTCATACTCCGTCCATCGACAACTTGAGCAGCACGTTTCATTTAAATTGTGCGTGGCGTGTGTGCGTGGCGTGGTGCGTGGTGTGTGTACGTGGTGTGTGTGCGTGGTGTGTGTGTGTTGTTGAAACTCTTTNGCGCGCGTATGGCCAACAGTGTAATTGGAGGTGCGGGGAAGGTTATGGCGTGTGTATGTGTGGCACGCGGTGCGTGNTGGCGTGTCTGGCGTGTGGCGCGTGCGCGGCGTGTGTCGTTGTGTGTGGCATTGTAGTGGTGCGTGTAGTGTATATGGGGTGTGGTGTATGTGGTGCGTGTGTGCGTTGCCCATGGTATGTGTAGTGTGTATGGGTGTGGTGTATGTGGTGCGTGTGTGCGTTGCCCATGGCATGTGGTGTGCGTGTGCGCTGCGGTGTATGTGGTGCGTGTGTGCGTTGCCCATGGTATGTGTAGTGTGTATGGGGTGTGGTGTATGTGGTGCGTGTGTGCGTTGCCCATGGTATGTGTAGTGTGTATGGGTGTGGTGTATGTGGTGCGTGTGTGCGTTGCCCATGGCATGTGGTGTACGCGTGGTGCGCTATACGCGGTGTATGTGGTGCGTGGCTGTGATTCGACAGGAGACGCTTTCCACGTGGATTAAGTGGCCCAGGTACAACCCTCCGGCGCTGCAGGGAAGCGCCCGCACGTCCGGCGCGTGTGTGGACAGCAACCAGAGTACGGCACGCGACGGTGCACGCTCACTCAGTCACCCCACACACACGCACACGCACACACACACGCTCACCCACGCACACCCACACGCACTCACCCACACACACACGCTTACCACGCACACACACACGCACTCACCCACACACACACTCACCCACGCACACCACCGCTACCAGTCACCCCACACACATGCTCACCCACACACACACACATGCTGACCCTACACACTCACCCACACACACACACGCTGACCACACACACACGCTCATNCCCACACACACACACTCACCCACGCACACCACCACTACCAGTCACCCCACACACACGCATACCCACACACACACACACTGACTCCACACACACGCTCACCCCACACACACACACTCACGCCACACACACACGCTTACCCACGCACACACACACGCACTCACCCACACACACACTCACCCACGCACACACCGCTACCCAGTCACCCCACACACACGCTCACNACACACACACACACACACGCGCGCTCGNCCCACACACACACACGCGCTCNCCCACACACACCACACACGCGCTCANCCCACACACACACACACACGCGCTCANCCCACACACACACACACGCGCTCACCCACACACACACACACACGCGCTCACCCCACACACACACACACGCTCACCCACACACACACGCTCACCACACACACACACACTCACCCACACACACACACACACGCGCTCCCCCACACACACACACACACGCTCCCACACACACACACGCGCTCACCCACCACACACACACACGCGCTCCCACACACACACACTCACCCCNCACACACACACACACGCGCTCCCCCACACACACACACGCTCACCCACACACACACACACGCGCTCACCCACACACACACACACGCGCTCANCCCACACACACACACACGCGCTCACCCACACACACACACGCTCACCCACACACACACGCGCTACCCACACACACACACACGCGCTCACCCACACACACACACACACGCTCACCNACACACACACACACGCTCGCCNACACACACACACGCGCTCGCCCCACACACACACACACGCGCTCGCGCCACACACACACACACACGCTCCCTCACACACACACACACGCGCTCACCCCACACACACACACACACGCTCCCCACACACACACCACTCACCCCANCCACACACACACACTCACCNACACACACACACACACCTCACCCACACACACACCACTCACCCACACACACCACCTCACCCACACCACACGCTGACCCGTGCTCACTCACGCACACTTGCAGCTCACCCACGCACATCTCAGAGTCTCTGTCTCCCTGTCTGTGGATCTCAGTGTCTCTGTCTCTCCGTGTATCTATCTCAGAGTCGCTGTCTCCCTGTCTGTGGATCTCAGTGTCTCTGTCTCTCCGTGTATCTATCTCAGAGTCGCTGTCTCCCTGTCTGTGGATCTCAGTGTCTCTGTCTCTCCGTGTATCTATCTCAGAGTCTCGGTCTCCCTGTCTGTGGATCTCAGTGTCTCTGTCTCTCCGTGTATCTATCTCAGAGTCGCTGTCTCCCTGTCTGTGGATCTCAGTGTCTCTGTCTCTCCGTGTATCTATCTCAGAGTCGCTGTCTCCCTGCCTGTTGATCTCAGTGTCTCTGTCTCTCCGTGTATCTATCTCAGAGTCTCTGTCTCCCTGCCTGTTGATCTCAGTGTCTCTGTCTCTCCGTGTGTCTATCTCAGAGTCTCTGTCTCCCTGTCTGTGGATCTCAGTGTCTCTGTCTCTCCGTGTATCTATCTCAGAGTCTCTGTCTCCCTGTCTGTGGATCTCAGTGTCTCTGTCTCTCCGTGTATCTATCTCAGAGTCGCTGTCTCCCTGTCTGTGGATCTCAGTGTCTCTGTCTCTCCGTGTATCTATCTCAGAGTCGCTGTCTCCCTGTCTGTGGATCTCAGTGTCTCTGTCTCTCCGTGTATCTATCTCAGAGTCTCTGTCTCCCTGTCTGTGGATCTCAGTGTCTCTGTCTCTCCGTGTATCTATCTCAGAGTCGCTGTCTCCCTGTCTGTGGATCTCAGTGTCTCTGTCTCTCCGTGTATCTATCTCAGAGTCGCTGTCTCCCTGTCTGTGGATCTCAGTGTCTCTGTCTCTCCGTGTATCTATCTCAGAGTCGCTGTCTCCCTGTCTGTGGATCTCAGTGTCTCTGTCTCTCCGTGTATCTATCTCAGAGTCGCTGTCTCCCTGTCTGTGGATCTCAGTGTCTCTGTCTCTCCGTGTATCTATCTCAGAGTCTCTGTCTCCCTGTCTGTGGATCTCAGTGTCTCTGTCTCTCCGTGTGTCTATCTCAGAGTCGCTGTCTCCCTGTCTGTGGATCTCAGTGTCTCTGTCTCTCCGTGTATCTATCTCAGAGTCGCTGTCTCCCTGTCTGTGGATCTCAGTGTCTCTGTCTCTCCGTGTATCTATCTCAGAGTCGCTGTCTCCCTGTCTGTGGATCTCAGTGTCTCTGTCTCTCCGTGTATCTATCTCAGAGTCGCTGTCTCCCTGCCTGTTGATCTCAGTGTCTCTGTCTCTCCGTGTATCTATCTCAGAGTCTCTGTCTCCCTGTCTGTTGATCTCAGTGTCTCTGTCTCTCCGTGTGTCTATCTCAGAGTCTCTGTCTCCCTGCCTGTTGATCTCAGTGTCTCTGTCTCTCCGTGTATCTATCTCAGAGTCTCTGTCTCCCTGCCTGTTGATCTCAGTGTCTCTGTCTCTCCGTGTGTCTATCTCAGAGTCTCTGTCTCCCTGTCTGTGGATCTCAGTGTCTCTGTCTCTCCGTGTATCTATCTCAGAGTCGCTGTCTCCCTGTCTGTGGATCTCAGTGTCTCTGTCTCTCCGTGTGTCTATCTCAGAGTCGCTGTCTCCCTGTCTGTGGATCTCAGTGTCTCTGTCTCTCCGTGTGTCTATCTCAGAGTCTCTGTCTCCCTGTCTGTGGATCTCAGTGTCTCTGTCTCTCCGTGTATCTATCTCAGAGTCGCTGTCTCCCTGTCTGTGGATCTCAGTGTCTCTGTCTCTCCGTGTATCTATCTCAGTGGTTCCTGTCTGTCGATCTCAGTGTCTCTGTCTCTGTGTATCTATCTCAGAGTCTCGGTCTCCCTGTCTGTGGATCTCAGTGTCTCTGTCTCTCCGTGTATCTATCTCAGAGTCGCTGTCTCCCTGCCTGTTGATCTCAGTGTCTCTGTCTCTCCGTGTGTCTATCTCAGAGTCTCTGTCTCCCTGTCTGTGGATCTCAGTGTCTCTGTCTCTCCGTGTACTATCTCAGAGTCTCTGTCTCCCTGCCTGTTGATCTCAGTGTCTCTGTCTCTCCGTGTATCTATCTCAGAGTCTCTGTCTCCCTGTCTGTTGATCTCAGTGTCTCTGTCTCTCCGTGTGTCTATCTCAGAGTCTCTGTCTCCCTGCCTGTTGATCTCAGTGTCTCTGTCTCTCCGTGTATCTATCTCAGAGTCTCTGTCTCCCTGTCTGTGGATCTCAGTGTCTCTGTCTCTCCGTGTATCTATCTCAGAGTCTCTGTCTCCCTGTCTGTGGATCTCAGTGTCTCTGTCTCTCCGTGTATCTATCTCAGAGTCGCTGTCTCCCTGTCTGTGGATCTCAGTGTCTCTGTCTCTCCGTGTATCTATCTCAGAGTCTCTGTCTCCCTGTCTGTGGATCTCAGTGTCTCTGTCTCTCCGTGTATCTATCTCAGAGTCTCTGTCTCCCTGTCTGTGGATCTCAGTGTCTCTGTCTCTCCGTGTATCTATCTCAGAGTCTCGGTCTCCCTGTCTGTCGATCTCAGTGTCTCTGTCTCTCCGTGTATCTATCTCAGAGTCTCTGTCTCCCTGTCTGTGGATCTCAGTGTCTCTGTCTCTCCGTGTACCTATCTCAGAGTCTCTGTCTCCCTGCCTGTTGATCTCAGTGTCTCTGTCTCTCCGTGTATCTATCTCAGAGTCTCTGTCTCCCTGTCTGTTGATCTCAGTGTCTCTGTCTCTCCGTGTGTCTATCTCAGAGTCTCTGTCTCCCTGCCTGTTGATCTCAGTGTCTCTGTCTCTCCGTGTATCTATCTCAGAGTCTCTGTCTCCCTGCCTGTTGATCTCAGTGTCTCTGTCTCTCCGTGTGTCTATCTCAGAGTCTCTGTCTCCCTGTCTGTGGATCTCAGTGTCTCTGTCTCTCCGTGTACCTATCTCAGCGTCTCGGTCTCCCTGTCTGTCGATCTCAGTGTCTCTGTCTCTCCGTGTGTCTATCTCAGTGGTTCTTGTCCATTGATCTTGGTGTCTCTAACTCTGTCTGTCTGTCCATGTCTTTTGCAGACTGTGTGAGGAACCAGCCTCGACTCCACCGCACGAATGGCCTGATGACATCACCAAGTGGCCTGTAAGTGGAAACCCGCCAACACATGTGTACACACACACACACACGTGCGCACACAAACACGTGTGTACACACACACACGTACACACATGTGCGCACACACACATGTGTGTACACACACACACGTGCACACACACACACACGTGTACACACACACACGTGTGTACACACACACGCGCGCACCGACACACACACACACGTGCGTACACACACTTGACAAAGATCCTCCTGGTAGCCTTAACAGACTGTAGGGGCAAGTGCTGTTAGCGCGCAGCACCTATGAAGGCCGGCACGGCACACGAGGGGTGGGTGGCCAGCACCACGCCCTACCGCTTTTATCTCCCGAGTGGAAATGTTTACGCACCGCACCAGGTACTCATTTGAACCGGACCAGTTCAGATAATCGTCACTGCTGTTTGTGGCTGTGGCCAGGAATCGAATTCGGGTGGCAGGGTTCGTAGCGCAGCGTGCTAACCGCTGCACCACCGCTCCCCTTGTACATTCAGTTCAGTTATGTATTTAGGTGTAGCCCTGTGAGCCACGTGGCTCTTGACTCGGGTGCAACCGCAACAAACAAAAACATGAACAAGAAACATCTTCAAGTGACTACGCGCAAACAGAAAAATCCAGGAAAAAACTGCAAAGTCTTCCAGAAAAAGCACCGTTTATCAACGCTGTGTACAAAAATCCCAGTGGGATGCAAGTCAAATAATAACCATAAGACAATTTAGATTAAAGTTATCAGTCTAACTTTGTACAACAAATAAATATGGCTAAATTTTGATTTAAAGCTTTCGTGACTGCAGGGATTCATCTTCTTGGTTCTTTCGGTAAAGTGACGTAGAAGGGAAATAATAAAAGAATAAAAATAAAACAATAAAATAATTCTCACGACGTTTCCTCTTGATATGCAAATTCCTTTGTCAAGGCGCTCTTCCCCCTCCAACCAGCTTAAATATACACTGCCAAGCCTGGTGGTGTTCAATCGGACGCTGTCTTTCCGACAGACCTGTTCTTCACCTGAAGACGGCTGCTTGCGTTGTGGCCGAAACGTCGTGAGAATTATTTTATTATCTTTTATTTTTATTATTTTATTATTTCCCTTCTACGTGACTTTACCGAAAGAACCAAAAATATGGCTACGAAACGTTGAAATCACCAAAATAAAGCTATAAAAACAACGCAGTGTGTCATAGAAACTGTGATTAAATTTAAAAATATTATACATAAACATGCACGACCAACTTTCACCATAGTGGCAGCATGAGTCACTCCATAACAGCAGCAGGAGTATCAGTAGGAGTATCAACATTTTTCAATGCACCTTTCAATGCACACACACACGTACGTGCGTTAATGTAAATGTGTCGGTAAACCCGCAACCACTAGACACAGCCAATTAGTAAACTTTGTCACGTAAACAGAACGTGCCAATTCGTTACTAGTACAGCACACCGGTTGCGTGTTGGAGAGTAAAACCACTACGTTTACAATTGGAGTATCGTGTCGTTTCACCAGTAATTACAACAACAACAACAACCAACGTCATCAGGCGACAGCCACAGATTCTACCAGGTTTAGTTTTTTTTTTTCACACTTTTGTTATGTAGGCTAGGCGTAGTCACAAACCGCACCTCTCCATAACAAAGGCTCAGCCTTTTGTTATGCAGTCTATTCTTAGTCTTAAGCCTCACTTTGCCATATTAATAAAAAGTGTGCCTTTCCGGGCCCTTCCCCCTCAACCATTATATATACGGAGTGGTAGCTCTTGTAATCTCTCAGTTACTTGATACAGGTGTCGTGGCTGTGACGGTTCCACCTGAAGACGGAAGCTTGTGTTGCCTCCGAAACGTCGTGATTTTTATTTTATTTAACTTTTATTATTTTAATTTTTTTACCTACGTGACTTTACCGAAAAAAACCTAAGAATATGACAGCCACAGAGTTGTGGAGAAATCTTTGACGGCGTTGCGTAGACTCATGTTCGCGCACAACTTCACGGACAAAGATGTCAATGAATGAATTTCGATTTAAAACTTTCGTGACTGCAGGGATTCATCTTCTTGGTTCTTTCGGTAAAGTCACGTAGAAGTGAAATAATAAAATAATAAAAATAAAACATAATAAAATTTCGATTTAAAGCTTTCGTGACTGCAGGGATTCATCTTCTTGGTTCTTTCGGTAAAGTCACGTAGAAGTGAAATAATAAAATAATAAAAATAAAACATAATAAAATTTCGATTTAAAGCTTTCGTGACTGCAGGGATTCATCTTCTTGGTTCTTTCGGTAAAGTCACGTAGAATGGAAACAATAAAAATAATAAAATAAAACATAATAAAATAATTCTCACGACGTTTCGGCCACAACGCAAGCAGCCGTCCTCAGGTGAAGAACAGGTCTTGCTGGTCACCCCATTCTACGTGACTTTACCGAAAGAACCAAGAAGATGTATGAATGAATGAACTTGCATGGATATCGCGACGAACACACTCACTCACTCACACCCTTCAGAACAAGTGGAGAACACACAAACTTCACTCACTCACACGCTGCAGAACAGAGAGAGAACACACAAACTCCACTCACTCGCACGCTGCAGAACATTGGGATAGAACACACAAACTCCACTCACACCCTGCAGAACAGGGGATAGAACACACAAACTCCGCTAACTCACACCCTGCAGAACAAGTGAACACACAAACTCCGCTAACTCACACCCTGTAGAACAGGGGGATAGAACACACAAACTACACTCACACCCTGCAGAACAAGGAGAGAGAGAAACACAAACTCCACTCACTCGCACCCTACAGATACGTGGACAGCGAGTACAAACTCTAAACGCAGAGTCGCGCGCGTCACCGACTGCCGTCGTTACCGCGCCCTGCCGCGAATTCCCCCCCCCCCCCCCATTTCCCGTTCCCCTCCGCATGCAGATCTGCACTAAGAAGTCGGGCGCGAACAGGACAAGCGTCACGCACATGGACTGCACGGTGACCGGCCACCCTTGCTGCATCGGAACCAAGGGCAGGCGAGTGAATTGGCCAGTCGGTCGCGATGTCGGTGCGACCGCAGGGAGCTAACATACGCGCTCGTTAAGTCTGTGTGGCTTACGGGAGGAGGGGCGGGGGCGGAGTGCAGGTTGGCTTTGTGTCTGTGTGTGTTTNGGGGGGGGGAGCGGTGGCCGGATCGAGGGGGCTAAACGGGCGCGGCACGGGCTAGAGAAGAGATGGAGTGATGTGGTACAGGAGGACGTGGAGCTGAGTGGACTTGCGATGACCGGTACCAGCGGTGTCAAGATCGGCCTCTGTGGAGGAGGCTCGTGAAGGACGCTACTGGGCAGTTGGAGGTAGTCGCCTCCAACAACAACGGAGGGCGGAGGAGCGACGCTCACAACAACGAGCGGAGCGCCGGGTGGCTAAAGCACAGCAAATTGGCACAGTGGTACAGGTGGTGCATCAGCCAGTCATCTTGGTCATCTCAGTCGACCTGTGGCACCTGGGTCTGCCCCGTGACCTCCTGCCAGCGGGCGTTCGACACTTCATGTGGTCTCAAGGTGCACGTGGCCTGGCACAAGCGCCGTGGTGACGTCACCGCCACTTAGTGGCGAATGGCGGTTGTTGTTGTTGTTGCGGTGGTGTAGCGGTTAGCGCTACGAACCCGGCGACCCCCCCCCCGACCCGATCTCGGTTCCCGCTCACGGCCAACATCGGCGGCGAATATCCAAACCGGTCCTGGGCGTCCCCTAGGTCGACTCGGCCTCAAGTGAGCACCTGCGCGGTGGTGTGTGAACATCTCCACTCGGGAGAAAAGTGCGTCCGGGCGTGATGCTGGCCACCCCACACGCCTTGTGTGCAGTGCCGGCCCTCATAGGTTCTGCTACTCGCTAACAGCATCTTCTTGGTTCTTTCGGTAAAGTCACGTAGAAGGGAAGTAATACAATAATAAAAATAAAACATAATAAAATTGTTATATTTTATTATTTTATTATTATTGTTTTTCGGTATCACGTAAAGGAAGTAATAAAGAATAAAATAAAACATAATAAAATATTTTTTTTATTAATAAAATAAAACATAATAAAATATGTTTTATTTTTATTATTTTATTACTTCCCTTCTACGTGATGACTTTACCGAAAGAACCAAGAAGATGAATCCCTACAGTCACGAAAGCTTTAAATCGCTAACAGCACTTTGCCCCAAACAGTCTGTCAAGGCTACCACGGGAAAATCATCTTTTGTCCTCTGTCTTCCCGCAGCTGTGAGATCACATCGCGCGAGTACTGCGTTTTCATGCATGGACATTTCCACGAATCGGCGACGCTCTGCTCCCAGGCAAGTTTCATCGTCCCTGCCCTTCCGTCACCTGGCCAAGGATGGGGGGCCCCCCAGTGGCCCCCAGTGGCCCCCCAAAGTGGCCACTGTCCCCCACGCAGCCCCCACGTGCGGTGGTTTGTTTGCCGTGCGCGTAATCCCATCTTCTTGGTTCTTTCGGTAAAGTCACGTAGAAGGGAAATAATAAAATAAAAAAATAAAACATGATAAAATAATTCTCACGACGTTTCGGCCACAACGCAAGCAGCCGTCTCCCCGACAGACCTGTTTTCACCTGAGGACGGCTGCTTGCGTTGTGGCCGAAACGTCGTGAGAATTATTTTTTATGTTTTATTTTTATTATTTTATTACTTCCCTTCTACGTGACTTTACCGAAAGAACCAAGAAGATGAATCCCTGCAGTCACGAAAGCTTTAAAGCGTAATCAATGATAATTTTCGGATGCATTTGTTGACACGTTACGATTCGTGTTTGCGAATGGAGAGCCGAAAGCTGCATGTTAAGATGCTGTTGTTCTTGTTTGTGTGGCTTCTTGCAGGTGCACTGCATGGATGATGTGTGTGGCTCCTGCCCTTCCTCAACCCGAGGTCCCAGACCAGTTCTACAGACTCTGGCTTCGCTCTTCCTGCACGCCGGGTACACTTTTTTGAACCACAATGCCACTCGTCAAGCAGCATATCAACCATGAACCATGCCGACATCGGTCATCCTCGCAGTGGCGGCTTTGGCTGGCCATCGAACAAAGACGGTCACGCATCGTGCCCTTCTGCGGCCGTCTGGAATGCTCTTGTGATAGAAGCCACTGGGAGCTATGCAATTTTAAATCTGTGTCCCCCGTGTCCCACCCCGTGTGACACCCCGTGTCCCACCCGTGTCCCCGTGTCCCACCCGCGTGACACCCCGTGTCCCACCCGTGTCCCCNTGTGTCCCCGTGTCCACCCGCGTCACACCCCGTGTCCCACTCCGCGTGACACCCCGTGTCCCACCCGCGTGACCCCGTGTCCACCCGCGTGACCCCCGTGTCCCACCCGCGTGACACCCGTGTCCCACCCGCGTCACACCCCGCGTGACACCCCGTGTCCCACCCCGCGTGACACCCCGTGTCCCACCGTGTGACACCCCGTGTCCCACCCGCGTGTCCCCGTGTCCCACCCGCGTGACACCCCGTGTCCCACCCCGCGTGTCNCACCCCGTGTCCCACCCCGCGTGACACCCCGTGTCCCACCCCGCGTGCCACCCCGTGTCCCGCCCGTGTCCCCGTGTCCCACCCTCACACCCCGTGTCCACCCCGTGTCCCACCCCGCGTCACACCCCGTGTCCCACCCCGCGTGACACCCCGTGTCCCACCCCGCGTCACACCCCGTGTCCCACCCGCGTGACACCCGTGTCCCACCCCGCGTGTCCCCCGTGTCCCACCCCGCGTGTCCCCCCCATGTCCCACCCCGCGTGACACCCCGTGTCCCACCCCGCGTGACACCCGTGTCCCACCCGCGTGACCCCCGTGTCCCACCCCGCGTGACACCCCGTGTCCCACCCGCGTGACACCCCGTGTCCCACCCCGCGTGACCCCCGTGTCCCACCCCGCGTGTCCCCCGTGTCCCACCCGTGTGACACCCATGTCCCACCCCGCGTGACACCCGTGTCCCACCCGCGTGACACCCGTGTCCCACCCGCGTGTCCCCAGGGTGCTGCACTGTTTGGTGTCAGCGGTCTTCCAGATGACGGTGATGCGTGACTTGGAGAAGCTGGGCGGCTGGGCGCGCATCGCCATTATCTACCTGCTCAGCGGCATCACCGGCAACCTCGCCTCGGCCGTCTTCGTGCCGTACCGAGCCGAGGTTCGGCGCGCTTCCCTCCACTTGACGCTCCTCGCTTAGGGGGGGTGGTGGGGGTGGTTGGTGGGGGCTGGTGGGGGTAGGATGACTGAGTCGGGAAGAGGGTGATGCGGGTGTATGAATTTATGTCCGTTGAACACTTTNCCCCTCCATCCCAGCTTAAATAGACGCTCTAAATCTGGGGTGAGTCATTCAGACGCTGTCTTCTCGACAGACCTGTTCTCCACCTGAGGACGGCTGCTTGCGTTGTGGCCGAAACGTCTTCTTGGTTCTTTCGGTAAAGTCACGTAGAAGGGAAGTAATAAAATAATAAAAATAAAACATTTTATTATGTTTTATTTTATTATAATCATTTTATTATGTTTTATTTGTATTATTTTATTATTTCCATTCTACGTGACTTTACCGAAAGAACCAAGAAGATGAGTTGAACACGTCGGAGGCTTTCGCGGCCAATGTCATCCATAATAGAGTATTTTTTTGGTGGGGTTAAATCTCGTAACTATAAATGTGTCGATTTAAAGCTTTCGTGACTGCAGGGATTCATCTTCCTGGTTCTTTCGGTAAAGTCACGTAGAAGGGAAGTAATAAAATAATAAAAATAAAACATAATAAAATAATTTTCACGACGTTTCGGCCACAACGCAAGCAGCCGTCCTCAGGTGAAGAACAGCTGTCTTGTGTTGTGGCCGAAACGTCGTGAGAATTATTTTATTAGTCACTGGTGAGTAACTGTTTGTCACTCATTTCCCAACGTCTTGTCTCTTCTCACAATTCAAGTTCCTAGAATCAACCCACCCGCGCCTGCAACATGGCTTCATCCCAGAGGTCCCGGCCGGGTACGGGTAACCGGGTTTCGGGTAGGGTAGGGTACCGATTGCGACCCTGGTGCGGCCGGGTACGGGTAAGGAATCAAAACCCGTTTGCGAGCTCTGCCGTGCGCCCGCCGTTCTCCGCCCGCCGCAGGTGGGCCAGCCGGCGCCCAGTTCGGCCTGCTGGCGTGCCTCTTCGTGGAGCTGCTGCAGAGCTGGCAGCTGTTGGCGAGTCCCGGTTGGGCGCTGGCGAAGCTGCTCGCCATCCTCGTCATCCTGCTGGCGTTCGGCCTGCTGCCGTGGATCGACAACTTTGCGCAGATGTCCGGCTTCGTGGCGGGCCTGCTGCTGTCCTTCACCTTCCTGCCGTACATAGCGTTCNGGCGCGCCGACCGCTACCGCAAGCGCGTGCAGATCATCGGCTCGGCGCTCGCTTTCGCCGGCCTCTTCGCAGGCCTGATCCTCGCCTTCTACATCTACCCCATAAACTGCACCTGGTGCGAATACCTCACCTGCATCCCCTTCACCGACGAGTTCTGCGAGAAGTACGAACTGGAAGGGCACATCCACTAGGCCGGCCGGCCGGCAACGCCCGCGGCCGTCGCGAACCTCTCGCGTTTTCGCCGGAGCGCGATGGGGCGTCACGATTTTACCGACGTCTTTGCCGTTGCGGCGGAGGGGAACCGGCGGAGGGGGAAGGCGTCTACCAGGAGTCGGGGAGGAGGGCGACAGCCGACGATGTCGTGCAAGGAGGCGCCGGTTTCTTCCCGTCACGGAGGCAGACGCGTGCTGCGTTCGTCGTCGCCGCCGCTACCGGAGTGTAGCCGCAACTCAAACTAAAACTACGAAACTGTCTTTTATTTTACCAGCTCTAGGGCGCACCGAGCTATGTAGCCGTTTTTTTTTTTTCAGAAGGGACCTCGCCACGAATTATAGCCTAAGGAAGTGTTTTTTTTTGTTGTTGTTTCCGCGTGGACATTTATAGCAGCCAAATACTCTGAAACGCGTTTGTATGTTCGTTCTAAATGTGGAAGGGAAAAGCGGAGGAGCCTCAGGAAATCCACGCGACCACGTGGAGAGAGAGAGAGAACATGCAAACTCCAAACATACAGCAGGTGTCGGGGTCGAAGCCACGACCTCCTGCATACCAGGCGAGGTAGTTAACATCTAAACAGAATTGCGTCTACCATGAGATCAGTCACCGATTTCCATCCGGAGGATCCGCCAAATCATTATCCTCGCTGCAATCGCGGCGCACTTTTTTTTAGTTTCAAAAGTTTGAAACAAACAAAATAACTCGCAAACAATCCACAGATGCCGTGCGCCAAATTCCAGCAGTCTTACGGAAGCAGCAACGACTCAAGTGTCACCTGCTCCCCCCCCTATGTGAATTTCAACTTTCAAGGGGCTCTTCCATGCAGGGCGTTCATTGCAGGGCATCCATTGCGTCAAGGTGATGCCGAGTGTGGTCGCGNCGACGGCGTCGGAGGTANGGGGGGCGCGCACTGGATTTTGTTGAAATAATTTACTGTACCGGGCAGCGGGTGTCAGATGCTGTCGAAATTCACTCCAGCCCGAAATTGAGCCGCCGATGACTTTTGTGGTCGGGGGGCGGGGGGGGAGCACATGACCGCGGGCGTGGCTGTCGAATCGCTGTCGATTTTTGCCACGTGGAGCAATCCGTGACCGTGTGCTGTCTTGCCGTGTAATTGCGTCGCATGCTTCGGTGTGAAAATCGCGCGGCAGTTTNAAAAAAAAAAATGGCCCCGTGGCGCGGATTTAGTTGTAACGAAATCAGTGGATATATATTCACTGCCGACAATTGTTTCTTATTATTTTTCGGTCATATATTTTTTCATTTTCGTTATTTTCGTCAAAAGTCACCGAAGCGTCGTCGATGACGACGACGACTTTGGGAGCCGGCAAACCGAGTGCCACCGCGCGTGTGACCCGACCGTGACAAGACCAGACTTAGGAGCCTGAATGATAAAGACGCAGCCTTTAGATTACACTGGTCAACACACTTTTTCTGGCATAAGGTATTCCAACGGTCTTAAGGTGCTGATTCCAAATCAGTTTTTGTCCATCACATCAGGTTTTTGAGATATCAAATATTGCATTTTCAATAAAAACTGCAGAAGTAAAAAATTAAATAAATGTGGATATCTACATAAAATGATATTATAAACACACTGTCCTAAAAATACAGCACCGTATTGTAACACTAAAGCAGTCACCGACTCGCAACAACTTGCAATCATAAGTGACAGAGTTAATTTGCGGGTAAAATCAATGAAAACAGGGTATGCCGATAGCATAAAAATGAGATGTGATAGATCAGATTTGGAATCAGCACCCTGAAATTAGTCTAGATCAGCTGCAAAAGTCCAGGCCAGAAAAATGTTTTTTTTGTTGTTGACCAGTGTTATTTGATGTTGCCAGAGGCCGCCACAGTGAGCCGATGAAGACCCAAACAAGGCGATTAACTTTGTATTTTAAACAATTTACTGAGCTCACCACGCTGGCGAGATGTTTATCTCCCTCGCGTGGTATACAGGAGTTCGTGGGTTCCATCCTGAGCCTTGGGCCCTGTGCATTTGGAGTTTGCGTGTTCTCCGTGTGGAAACTCCAGCTTTTCTCTCTATATTTACAAACATTTCGATTCGTTGGCTGCTATAAATGTTCCCCATGTGATAAGCCGCTTCGTCGGGATCATTTGTGGCCAGATCGTTTCCAAAGAAAAACAGCTCTCGGTGGGCCTTAGCTGGTAAAATAAAACAAGATTTGCTGGGCTGACCTGATGTTGGAGGGAGCTCGCAAGCCCTTACACCATCTTGGTGACAAAGATTGGACTGCGTTTATGACCGATGATGAAATCCACACTAAAGGATTAACATTTCCGCAGCTTACAAAAATAACGATTAGGAGCAGTTAATTGCCCCTTTGAGTAAATTATGGAGCGTAGGGCGATCGCGAAAGAAGCCACTGCCGCCAGTTTGGCAGAAATTCTTTGCCGTTGTGTAATCCCGATTGATTGATGTGCGGGTCGATTTTCTTTGTTGACAATTTGGCAAGAATTGGACCGTGACGACGCGGGGCCTTTAACTACCCGTTGTGACATCCACGCGCTGCCAACGACGCACAGGACTTCATGGCGGATGCACGCGCCGCGTATTACCAGGCGGCCTGCTGGATTGGAAACCACGAAACCTCCACACAGCCAGTCGTTGAACGAATGTTGTGGTCGATTAGACCTTTATAAACAACAACAAAATGCTGATTGAAATGGACACTGGGCCTCTGCAAGTCCAAGCTGACCGATGAGAGGGTCTTCTTTTGAGACTAACTTTTGCTGTTGATTTCGATTTAAAGCTTTCGTGACTGCAGGGATTCATCTTTGGTTCTTTTGGTAAAGTCACGCAGAAGGGAAGTAATAAATAATACAAATAAAATAAAATAATTCTCACGACGTTTCGGCCACAGACCTGGTTTTCACCTGAGGACGGCTGCTTGCGTTGTGGCCGAAACGTCGTGAGAATTGTTTATTTTTATTATTTTATTACTTCCCTTCTACGTGACTTTACCGAAAGAACCAACAATATTTTGCTGTTGATATTTAGTCCGACGATTTGCATTATATTCGCTCAAACTGTGCAAGTGCGCGCGCGTTTTCCCTTGGTCCGAGTACAAGGGTGTAAGATAGTAGAATTTTCTTGTTACCCTAGCAATATGCGGGATATGACAATCAACTATTTAAACGTCCACTTTATACGAAAAGATTTTCGCGCGGAGAGAAAGTGCGACGGGTTAGAAAAAAGTACTTTATTCTGTTGCCAAACCAGGTACTTNGTGAGCGTTGATGCAATCAATACTTTTTTGAGTAGCTGCGTTTGCCTGTGACGAGTTGTAAACACACACACACGCACAATAAGATGGCAGGACAAAGAACTGAGATGAGGAGGTTATCCCTCCACTTACTGTATTATTCACGCACTGATCCGGGCTTATACCAGAATTCCCGCACGGCTAGGCGGCGCACCTCAAGAAAGTTCATCAACGTCTGCCCCCTCAGGGACCGTGCCATTACGGTACGCGCGGCGTCCGCTACTTAGAAAAAGTGTTCACGAATAGGCGACCCGCGTTGTGGCATGGACACGCGTTAAGCAAGGACTTGCTCTACTTTCACGAGCCGCGCTACTGCTGTTCAACAACACGAGGATGCTGCCTTTCGTTTCGTTCTACGGTGCCGGTTTTCACCGCTGCTTTCCAATGTTTTTTTCCCCTCCCCTCCGTGTGTTGTGCGACGTTTCTAACTCCAGGAGATTCCGGCGCTTGCTACGCTTTTCACAAACGTCCGTGGCCTTATTACTGCCGTTGAAGGCTTTGTGGCTCGGGTTGGCGGCAGCCTTTGGGTTCTGTTGTCGTGATTCTCAGGTCTGGCATGGTCCTCGACAATACATTTCTGCACCGGGCAAAAACCCGCGTCCACTGTGTGACTGTCTCGCTATTGCTGTGCCTTCCGCAAAGTCGCACACCCCACAGACGCTGGTCCACCAGCGGACCTGCAAAATATGAACGAGACAAATTTCGATTGAAAGCTTGTTTCGTGACTGCAGGGATTCATCTTCTTGGTTCTTTCGGTAAAGTCACGTAGAAGGGAAATAATAAAAATAAAACAATAAAATAATTCTCACGTTTCGGCTGCTTGCGTTGTGGCCGAAACGTCGTGAGAATTATTTTATTATGTTTTTTTATTTTATTATTTCCCTTCTACGTGACTTTACCGAAAGAACCAAGAAGATGAACGAGATATTCATCTTGCGACGATGGTATTGACTTTNAAAAATTGATATGCCACTCGCTTAAATGCCTTGGCAACTCGAAGCGCCTTACCGTCACATCTCTTATCGAGTCTTCAAAGGGACACCCTCTCCAACCCCCCCACATGGCAGCTGTCCCTGTGTGGCACAATGTGGAACAGCACTTGGCCTGCCAGTTGGGGGCGATTGCAGCGTGTAAACCCCCCCAAGTTGAGTAACTGCAATTCATTAAGACTTCTAACCAGAGGATCCTGATGTATCAGCAGTTTTGGCCGCTTTGATTATTATTGCACCCGGAAAGATACCTCGAGTGCCTGGAGAAAGTCCCAAAAACTATCCCCCCCCGCTGCGATCGCTGCTTTTGCTGTGATGCCACTGTTCTCAGCGTGCGCGCCGCTGCAAGGATAGTGCCGGAGAAGATGCTTGCGGTCCACTGCCGTTACGTCACCGCACACATTGACACAGCCGCGCGTGCTGGGTGGGGTGGTGGTGGGGGTGACCCTATCTCCCGTGGCGCAGCACGCTGACCCACAGTGCGTGAGTCCAGAGGGGCCGGGTTCGAATCCCGGTGGTTGGTGGCCGTGAAGCAGGAATCGACACGCACACACACACGCGCTAACACGACACGCACACGCGCTAACACGACACGNACACACACACGCGCTAACACGACACACGCGCTAACACGACACGCACACGCGCTAACACGACACGCACACACACACGCTAACACGGCACACACACACGCGCTAACACGATACACGCAGACACACACGCGCTAACACGACACGCACACACACACGCGCTAACACGGCACGCACACACGCACACGCGCTAACACGACACGCACACACACGCGCTAACACGACACGCACACACACACGCGCTAACACGACACGCACACACACACACGCTAACACGACACGCACACACACACGCGCTAACACGACACGCACACACACACACGCTAACACGACACGCACACACACACGCACACACACACGCGCTAACACGACACGCACACACACACGCGCTAACACGGCACGCACGCACGCACACGCGCTAACACGACACGCACACACACACACACGCGCTAACACGACACGCACACACACACGCGCTAACACGACACGCACACGCGCTAACACGACACGCACACACACACACGCGCTAACACGACACGCACACACACACACGCGCTAACACGACACGCACACACACACGCGCTAACACGACACGCACACACACACACGCGCTAACACGGCACGCACACACACACACGCGCTAACACGGCACGCACACACACACACGCGCTAACACGACACGCACACACACACGCGCTAACACGACACGCACACACACACACGCGCTAACACGGCACGCACACACACACACGCGCTAACACGACACGCACACACACACACGCGCTAACACGACACGCACACACACACGCGCTAACACGACACGCACACACACACACGCGCTAACACGACACGCACACACACACACGCGCTAACACGACACGCACACACACACACGCGCTAACACGACACGCACACACACACACGCGCTAACACGACACGCACACACACACACGCGCTAACACGACACACGCGCTAACACGGCACGCACACACACACACGCGCTAACACGACACACGCGCTAACACGGCACGCACACACACACACGCGCTAACACGGCACGCACACACACACACGCGCTAACACGACACGCACACACACACGCGCTAACACGGCACGCACACACACACACGCGCTAACACGGCACGCACACACACACGCGCTAACACGACACGCACACACACACGCGCTAACACGACACGCACACACACGCGCGCTAACACGACACGCACACACACGCGCGCTAACACGACACGCACACACACGCGCGCTAACACGACACGCACACACACACACGCGCTAACACGGCACGCACACACACACACGCGCTAACACGGCACGCACACACACACGCGCTAACACGACACGCACACACACACGCGCGCTAACACGACACGCACACACACACGCGCTAACACGACACGCACACACACACGCGCTAACACGGCACGCACACACACACACGCGCTAACACGACACGCACACACACACGCGCTAACACGACACGNACACACACACACGCGCTAACACACGCACACACACACGCGCTAACACGACACGCGCACACACACACGCGCTAACACGACACGCACACACACGCGCGCTAACACGACACACACACGCGCTAACACGACACGCACACGCGCTAACACGACACGCACACACACGCGCGCTAACACGACACACGCGCTAACACGACACGCACACACACACGCGCTAACACGACACGCACACACACACACACGCGCTAACACGGCACGCACACACACACGCGCTAACACGACACGCACACACACACGCGCTAACACGACACGCACACACACACGCGCGCTAACACGACACGCACACACACACGCGCTAACACGACACGCACACACACACACGCGCTAACACGACACACACACGCGCTAACACGACACGCACACACACACACGCGCTAACACGACACGCACACACACACGCGCTAACACGACACGCACACACACGCGCTAACACGACACGCACACACACGCGCTAACACGACACGCGCTAACACGGCACGCACACACACGCGCTAACACGACACGCACACACACGCGCTAACACGGCACGCACACACACGCGCTAACACGCACACACACACGCGCTAACACGGCACGCACACACACACGCGCTAACATGACACGCACACACACGCGCTAACACGACACGCGCTAACACGACACGCGCTAACACGACACGCGCTAACACGACACGCACACACACGCGCTAACACACACGCGCTANCACGCACACACACGCGCTAACACGACACGCACACACACGCGCTAACACGACACGCGCTAACACGACACGCACACACGCGCGAACACGACACGCACACACGCGCTAACACGACACGCACACACACGCGCGCTAACACGACACGCGCTAACACGCACACACACACACGCGCTAACACGACACGCACACACACGCACACACCACACGCTAACACGACACGCACACACACACGCACACACACACGCGCTAACACGACACGCACACACACGCCTACACACACGCGCTAACACGACACGCACTAACACACACGCACACACACGCGCACACACATNCACACACACGCGCTAACACGACACGCACACGACACGCACACACACACGACACGCACACANGCGCTAACACGCACACACCCGCGCAACACGCATCTTCAGCATTACAAAAGACAGAGATCCCCGTGTAGCCTTAACAGACTGTCGGGGCAAGTGCTGTTGGCAAGCACCTACGAAGGCTGACACGTGATACGAGAGGGTGGGTGGCCAGCACCACGCCCGACCGCCTTTGTCTCCCTAAAGACGATGTTTACACACCGCACCAGGTGCTCATTTGAGGCCGAGCGGACCTAGGGGAGGCCCAAGACCCGTTCAGATAATCGTCACTGGTGTTGGCTGTGAGCAGGAATTGAACTCGTGTCACCAGGTTCGTAGCGCAGCGCGCTAACTGCTACACGACCGTTCCTTAGTATCACGCCAGAGGTCGCAAACGGGTTTTGATTCCTTACCCGTACCCGGCCGCACCAGGGTCACAAACGGCTACCCGTACCCTACCCGATACCCGTACCTGGCTGGTAGCGTACGGGTACCCGATTGCGACCTCTGGGATGAAGCCATGTTGCAGGCGCGGGTGGGTTGACTCTAGGAACTTGAATTGTGAGAAGAGACAAGACGTTGGGAAATGAGTGACAAACGGTGACTCACCAGTGACTCACGGCCTACCCGTACCCGGCCGGACCAGGGTCGCAAACGGGTACCCGTACCCATACCCGATACCCGGCTACCCGTACCCGGCCGTGTATCGGGTAGGGTACGGGTATCGGGTAGGGTACGGGTACCTGATTGCGACCTCTGGGATGAAGCCATGTTGCAGGCGCGGGTGGGTTGATTCTAGGAACTTGAATTGTGAGAAGAGACAAGACGTTGGGAAATTAGTGACAAACGGTTACTCACCAGTGACTCACGGCCTTCTCACTCATTGGTTGGGGTGAGTCACGTGTGGCTACCCGTACCCGGCCGCACCAGGGTCGCAAACGGCTACCCGTACCCAGCTGGGTACGGGTAGCCGGTATCGGGTATGGGTACGGGTACCGGCTACCCGATTGCGACCTCTGTCATACGCACGCACGCACGACAACTCACGACACACCAACCCCAGGGCAGTTTCTCTCGCTACTTCTTAAACTGCGGTGCCCTGCCTCCACCGCCTCCACCAAACCCGCCCCTGGCGCCACGCTTGACCGCCGGTCTCCCACCGCCTCCTCCGGCAGCGGCGGCTGCGGCCAGCACGTCGGCGTACGGCGCGTGCACGAACTCGTGCAGGCGCGCGCGGCTCCCTCCCCGCCCAGCAGTTCGGCGAGCTCGCCAACGCTCAGCCGCGCCAGCTGGGCCAGCGAGCCGGCGCGGCGCGCCACGGCCCGGCAGCAGCGCGCCGTCACGCCGGGCAGACGCAGGAGAAGGTCGTAGGGGCCGGCGTTGAACGCCGAAGCGTCGGGTCGGGCTCACCGCCGTCGGGGTCGGGGTCACCGTCGGCTTCGGCCGGGGCGGTGGGCTCGGCATGGCCGACCTTGAGCTCGCAGAAGAGCTGAGCGGCGGCGTGCGGCGAGGCGCACCACAGCAAGCGCAGGCGGGGAAAGTGGAGCGTGAGCAACGCCAGGCGGGAGCACACGTCGGTGGAGGAGATCTCCTGTTGGCGGAGGGGGGAGGGGTGGCGATGAGGAGTTGGCAAGCGCGGTGGGTCACAACTGTTCTCACAAAGATCCACCGTGCAGCCTTTAACGGCTGTTGGGGCGAGCGCGTTAGCGACAGCAGCTATGAAGGCCGGAACGGTACACGAGGGGTGGGTGGCCAACACCACGCCCGGCCGCCTTTGTCGCCCCAGTGCGATGTTTACACACGGCACCAGGTACTCATTTGAGGCTGAGCCGACCTAGGGGAGGCCCAGGACCGGGTCAGATAATCGTCACCGGTGTTGGCCGTGAGCGGGAATCGAACCCGGGTCCGTCAGGTTCCCTAGCGCCAAGCGCTACACTACCGCTCCCTGCACACGTGTGTGTCCGCGTGTGTGCGTGTGCGTGCGTGTGTGTGTCCGCGTGTGTGTGCACGTGTGTCCGCGTGTGTGTGCACGTGTGTCCGCGTGTGTGTGCNTGTGTGTGTGTGTCCGCGTGTGTGTCCGCGTGTGTGTGCGTGTGTGTGTGTGTGTGTCCGCGTGTGTGTGCATGTGTGTGTGTCCGCGTGTGTGTATGTGTCCGCGTGTGTGCATGTGTGTGTGTCCGTGCACGTGTGTGCGTCCGTGCCCGCGTGCGTGCCCGCGCGTGTGTGCATGTGTGTGTGTGTCCGTGCACGTGTGTGCGCGCGCGCGTGTGCCCGCCCGCGTCACCTGGTACATGGTGCCCCCGCTGCGCGCCTGCAGCGAGAACGGCTTGCCCGGGTCGAACTCGATGAGCAGCGCGGGCGGCGGTAGCGGCGGCACATGGCGGTGCACTGGGCGTAGAGCCGCCCGTTGCCCAGCGAGGCCACCAGGTCGCCCACGCTCTTGCGCTCGACGCACAACTGCGGCGTGAGCAGGTAGTCGCCCACGGTGATGGTGACGGGGTCCACGCGCAGGCCGCGCCGGTGCAGCAGCGCCGGCAGCTCGCTGCGGAACTCGCGCATGTCCACGATCACGCTGCGCCCGCGGTCCCCGCCGCCGTCTGCCTGCCCGCCTGCGCCACGGGTCGTGGTGGTGGTGGTGGTTGTTGTTGTGGTGGAAGACAGAACGGTGGTGGAAAGCGGGAGAGTTGTGGTGAGAGCGCTGTGTTATGACCCCGGCTACGCGACCCGGCTACCCGACCCGGTTACGCGANCCCGGCTACGTGACCCCNGCTACCCGANCCCGGCTACCGACCCCGGCTACACGACCCCGGCTACCCGACCCCTGCTACGCGACCCGGCTACCCGANCCCGGCTACGCGACCCGGCTACCCGACCCGGCTACCGACCCGGCTACGCGACCCCGGCTACCGACCCGGCTACCCGACCCGGCTACCCGACCCGGCTACCCGACCCGGCTACGCGACCCCGGCTACCCGACCCGGCTACGCGACCCGGCTACGCGACCCNGGCTACGCGACCCGGCTACGCGACCCGGCTACCCGACCCCGGCTACCCGACCCGGCTACCCGACCCCGGCTACCCGACCCGGCTACGCGACCCGGCTACGCGACCCGGCTACCCGACCCCGGCTACCCGACCCCGGCTACGCGACCCGGCTACGCGACCCCGGCTACGCGACCCCGGCTACCGACCCCGGCTACGCGACCTCGGCTACGCGACCCCGGCTACGCGACCCGGCTACGCGACCCCGGCTACGCGACCCCGGCTACCCGACCCGGCTACCCGACCCGGCTACCCGACCCCGGCTACGCGANCCCGGCTACCGACCCCGGCTACCCGACCCCGGCTACGCGACCCGGCTACGCGACCCCGGCTACCCGACCCCGGCTACCCGACCTTTATCCTCGGCAGTACAGGACGGGATGGGGAGGGTGGAATGCATGGCTACTGCCGATGGATGGTGGTGGTGGTGGCTTTAACCAGGAGTACTCTGTCCGTGTGAACTGTGTACCTGTATCGCATTCAAGTTGTCGCCGGGCCCAAATCCATTGACGGCTGCACGCCAGTACTTATGTGAACAGCACCCCAGCAAACTCCCAGCTGACACCGCTTAGCAGTGGCCCGCTGGGCTACGCGGTGTGCGCACTTGTGTGGGCGCATGCCCAGCCACCGCATGCCTAAACAGCTTTTGTTCGGCCGAATCGAGGGGGCTAAACGGGCGCGGCACGGGATTTGCCGATGACTGGTACCAGCGGTGTCAAGATCGGCCTCAGTGGAGGAGGCTCGTGAAGGACGCTACTGGGCAGTTGGAGGCAGTCGCCCTCCAACAACAACGGAGGCAGAGGAGCGACGCTCACAACAACGAGCGGAGCGCGGGTGGCTAAAGCGCAGCAAGTTGGTACAGTAGGGGGCACAGGTGGTGCATCAGCCAGTCATCTCGGTCATCTTGGTCAGTCGATCCGTGGCACCTGCTGGGTCTGCCCCGTGACCTCCTGCCAGCGGGCGTTCGACACTTCACGTGATAGCCTCAAGGTGCACATGGCCTGGCACAAGCGTCGTGGTGACGTCACCGCCACTTAGTGGCGAATGGCGGTTGTTGTTGTGGGCCGCGTTGGCGTAGTGTTTAGCACGCTGCGCTACAAACCTGGCGACCCGGGTTCGATTCCCGCCACGGCTAACACCAGTGACAATTATCTGAACCGGTCCTGGGCCCCCCGTCCTGCCTTAAAAGAGTGGGGGTGTGTAAACATCGCCCTGGGGAGACAAAGGCGGCGGGCGTGGTGCTGGCCACCCACCCCCTCGTATACTGTTCCGGCTTCATAGGTGCTCGCTAACAGCACTTGCCCCTACAGTCTGTTAAGCTATAGGGGGGTCTTTGTGTGCGGTGCGTTGCGTGTGTGTGTGTGGGTGTGTGTGTGTGTGCGTATGTGCGTGTGTGTGGACGCGTGTGTCGCGCGTGTGTGTGCGTGCTTGTGTGCGTGTGTGTGCGTGTGTGTGTGTGCGTGCGTGTGTGCTGTGTGTGGGCGGCGTGTGTGTGTGCGCGTGCGTGCGTGCGTGCGTGCGTGCGCGCGCGCGCGTGCGTGCGCGTGCGTGTGCGTGCGTGCGTGTGTGTGTGTGTGTGCCACACCTGCTCTGAGCGTGTCCACAGTTGCGTCGGGGTCCTGGCTCCCTCGCATGAGGTCCAGGTTCGTGTCTTCAGCTCTCCCTTCCCGCTCCTCCGGAACCACCATGCTTGCCCTCTCCCTGCGAGGACACGTCGTGAGAATTGTATTGTTTTATATTTGTATCATTTCATTGTTTCCCTTCTACGTGACTTTACCGAAAAAAAAACAATCATTGTTTTATTTTTATTATTTCAAATAATAAAATATTATTTTCAATAATAAAATCTATAATTTTCTTATTTTAAATAATACAAATAAAACAATTATTGTTTTAGTTTAATTATTTAATTGTTTCCCTTCTACGTGAACTTTACCCAAAGAACCAAGAATATGAATGCCTGCAGTCACGAAAGCTTTAAATCGAAATGTATTTACACTGTTACCGTGCTTACCACTCGAATGTCAAAAGTCTCTGCATGGGGTGATGTACGTGGTACGACGCTGTTTGTTTCAACAATCATTAATTCTAGATTTGAAGCTTTCATGACTGCAAGCATTCATATTCTTAGGTTTTTTCGGTAAAGTCGGTAAAGTCACGTGGCTGTGACGGTTCCACCTGAAGACGGAAGCTTGTGTTGCCTCCGAAACGTCGTGATTTTTATTTTAGTTTACTTTTATTAATTTTAATGTTTTACCTACGTGACTTTACCGAAAAACCTAAGAATATTCAACGAGCATGTGTTTGACGATCGCCGGACTGATTCAGCCTTTGGAGAGGTTGTGTCGGTTTCGCCGGATCAGCCCGGGACCGCCCGGATAATGTTGCCAGCCGGATAATTGATGATGAACTGTACACGGGGGAATTCTTTGTGCGTCGGTACCTGATGAGGAGCTCAAACGCCTCCTTCTCCTTGCGAAGCGCCGTGAGGTAGCGCTGCTCTTCCGTGGAGCCTCCGAAGATCAGGAAGTAGACACTGCGAGTCGAGCAAGAACGACGCATTCTCACTCACACGCTCATTCACACGCTCACACGGTCACTCACTCACTGACTTACTCGCTCACTCACTCTTTCGCTCACTCACACGGTCACTCACTCACTCACTCTCTCTCACTCACTCACTCACACACTCACTCTCTCACTCACTCACCCGGTCACTCACTCACTCACACGGTCGCTTTCTCAATCACTCACTCACATGGTCACTCTCTCCATCACCGACTCCCATAGTAGCTCACTCATTCTTTTGCAAGCTTACTCGCTCCTCACTCACATGCTAACTCATTTGTGGTTGGGTGGATGGGTGGATGGGTGGGCAGGTGGGTGGGCAGGTGGGTGGATGGGCAGGTGAATAGGCAGGTGGATGGGCAGGTGAATGGGCAGGTGAATGGGCAGGTGAATGGGCAGGTGAATGGGCAGGTGGATGGGCAGGTGGATGGGCAGGTGGATGGGCAGGTGGATGGGCAGGTGGATGGGCAGGTGAATGGGCAGGTGGATGGGCAGGTGAATGGGCAGGTGGATGGGCAGGTGGATGGGCAGGTGGATGGGCAGGTGAATGGGCAGGTGAATGGGCAGGTGGATGGGCAGGTGGATCGGCAGGTGGATGGGCAGGTGGATGGGCAGGTGGATGGCAGGTGGATGGGCAGGTGAATGGGCAGGTGGATGGGCAGGTGAATGGGCAGCTGGATGGGCAGGTGGATGGGCAGGTGAATGGGCAGGTGGATGGGCAGGTGAATGGGCAGGTGGATGGGCAGGTGGATGGGCAGGTGGATGGGCAGGTGGATGGGCAGGTGAATGGGCAGGTGGATGGGCAGGTGGATGGGCAGGTGAATGGGCAGGTGGATGGGCAGGTGAATGGGCAGGTGAATGGGCAGGTGAATGGGCAGGTGAATGGGCAGGTGGATGGGCAGGTGGATGGGCAGGTGGATGGGCAGGTGGATGGGCAGGTGGATGGGCAGGTGAATGGGCAGGTGAATGGGCAGGTGAATGGGCAGGTGGATGGGCAGGTGGATGGGCAGGTGGATGGGCAGGTGGATGGGCAGGTGGATGGGCAGGTGGATGGGCAGGTGGATGGGCAGGTGAATGGGCAGGTGAATGGGCAGGTGAATGGGCAGGTGGATGGGCAAGTGAATGGGCAGGCAGGTGGATGGGCAGGTGGGCGGGTGTGTGGTTCTGGTGTGCGTGTGGTTCTGGTGTGCGCCGAGCGAGTGGCTGCCGGACGTCACGTCTCACCGCAGCGGGCGGCCCGGCTGCCCGGCCTTGTAGACCTCGAGCTGGCGCACGAGCGCCAGCTCGGCGTCGTACAGCACGACGGAGCGTGGCCGCAGCTCGCGCAGCACGCGCGCCAGCCCGTACGGCTCGGCGCAGCCCTGCACCGGGTGCAGCACGGTGAGCGGGGCGCGCGCCACCGCCAGCCGCCCGTCCGCCGACAGCTCGCTCAGCCACTCGGCGTCACGCGTCTCCGTGGCGGTGACGGTGACGCCGGCGGCGGTAACGGTGGCGGCGGTGACGGCGTTGGGTCGTTGGGGTCGGCTTCCGGCTCCGAGTCGGAGGAGTCGCCGGGAAGGCCGAGGTCGTCGGTGGTGGCGGCGACGTGGTCCCCCCCATCGTCTGCGCCAGGTGCCCTGTGCGTGCGTAGCGGAGCGTTGTGTGTGTGCGTAGCGTTGTGTGCGTGCGTAGCGTTGTGTGCGTGCGTAGCGTTGTGTGCGTAGTGGAGCGTTGTGTGCATAGCGTTGTGTGCGTGCGTAGCGTTGTGTGCGTGCATCAGCGTAGCGTTGTGTGCGTGCATCAGCGTAGCGTTGTGTGCGTGCATCAGCGTAGCGTTGCGTGCGTGCGTAGCGTTAAACTGACGTGCCGGTACCGGCGAAGCAAATCCAAGTGCGCCCCGCGGCCACTTTCACCGGGGTTATTTAAAATCGAGGTTTCGTATCGCCGGTCACAGCGTGGAAAAATAACCAGAAAGAATAAAAAATGGTTTTACCGCAGACACACACACGACTCGGAACAGTAGACACCAGCACATGAACCGGCTTACGCACCAACGTACACTTACACACACGAGCACAGGCACACAGCGACAAATGACAAAGATCCCCCGTGTAGCCTTAACAGGCTGTAGAGGCAAGTGCTGTTAACGAGCACCTATGAAGGCCGGTACGGCGCACGAGGGGTGGGTGGCCAGCACCACGCCCGACCACCTTTGTCTCCCCAGTGGAGATGTTTACACACCGCACCAGGTATTCATTTGAGGCTGAGTCGACCTAGGGAGGCCCAGGACCAGTTCAGATAATCGTCACTGGTGTTTGCCTTGAGCTGGAATTGAACCCGAGTCGCCGGGTTCATAGCGCAGTGTGCTAACCGCTACACCACCGCTCCCCATCACAGACACACTGACACACACACAGCAACATACTCACACAACAACAACCGCCATTCTCCACTAAGTGGCGGTGACGTCACCACGACGCTTGTGCCAGGCATGCGCACCTTGAGGCCACGTGAAGTGTCGAACGCCCGTTGGCAGGAGGTCACGGGGCAGACCCAGGTACCACGGGTCGACTGATTGAGATGACCGAGATGACTGGCTGATGCACCACCTGTGCCCCCTACTGTGCCAACTTGCTGTGCTTTAGCCACCCGGCGCTCCGCTCGTTGTTGTGAGCGTCGCTCCTCCGCCCTCCGTTGTTGTTGGAGGGCGACTGCCTCCAACTGCCCAGTAGCGTCCTTCACGAGCCTCCTCCACAGAGGCCGATCTTGACACCGCTGGTACAGTCATCGGCAAGTCCACTCAGCTCTACGTCTTCCTGTACCACATCACTCCATCCCTTCTCTAGCCCGTGCCGCGCACGTTTAGCCCCCTCGATCCGGCCAAACAAAAGCTGTTTAGGCATGCGGTGGCTGGGCATGCGGGCTACATGACCCAGCCAACGCAGCCTTGCCTGCCGGAGGAGCTCACCGATGGGACTTTGCTCAGATCTTTCAAGGATTTGTGAGCTCCTCACACAATCCAGCCTGGTTAAACCCAGGATGGATCGTAGGCAGGCCAGCCTAAATGTTTCCAACCGGCGAGGATGCTCCATTAGGGGGTCCACGTTTCGCAAGCGTAGCGAAGGGAGGGAATGCCTGTGGCCGAGAAGACCTGAAGCTTCGTGCAGAGCGACAGACCAGGTAGCTTCCACACACACACACAGACACACACGCACACAGCGACACACACACNCACACAACACACACACCGACACACACACTCACACNAACACACACACACACACACTAGCAACACACACACACACAGCANCACACACACACACACACAGTGACACACACACACACCAACACGCACACACACAGCGACACACACACACACACACTGACACACACACACACCACACTCGCACACACACAGCACACAGAACCACACAGCACACACACACACACACAGCCACACACACACACGTGACACACACACACACACCACACTCGCACACACACNGCCACACACACACACACACACGCGACACACTCCAACCAGCACACACACCACAGCAGCCCAGCGGCCCCTCACCTCCCCCGTGCTCGCATCCCCGGCATCTGCTGAGCGCAGGGCCCCCCGCGCGCCCCCGGCCCTTCTGCCGCGGGNCCCCCGTCCCGGGCCCGCCTCAGCGGCCGCCCCCCCCGCCGCCGCGCGCCGTTTCCCTCCGCCCCGTCTCCCGCGCCTCTCCGCCGCCGCGGCCTTCACCGCCGCCGCTCCTCAGCGGCGGCGGCGGCGAGGGAGGAGGGCGGCGGGGCGCGGCGGCGGCCGAGGACGCCGCGCGCGCCCGCACAGCACGGCGCAGCAGAGCGTCGGGTCCCACGCGCAGCAGCTCCTGCACTCGCGCAGTGCGGTGATCGCTAGCGCAGATCAGCACGGGCCCTGGGGGACACTGGGTGGGGAAAGAAGGGGGGTGGGGGCTCGANGAATCGACGGGGAGTACGCACACACATGCGAGAGCGAGGGACGCCACACTCGCTAGACAAGACTCGCTCGCCCACACACCACACTCGCTCACACACCACACTCACCCACAGACCACACTCACTCAACCACACTCACACTCACACACACACTCACCACTCACCACACTCTCCCACACACCACACACCACACTCACCACCCACCACACTCACACACACCACACTCGCCCACACACCACACACCACANTCACCACACACACACACACCACACCCCACACACCACACACCACACACCACACTCAACACACACTCACCCACTCACCACACTCGCTCACCACACACCACACTTGCCCACTCACCACACTCACACACACACCACACTCACCACACACCACACTCACCACACCACACTCACCCACACACTCACCACACACCACACTCGCTCACCGGGCGGCCCGAGCTCTGTGCAGGAGTCGGCGTCCCTCTCGATCTCCCCAGCACCTCCATGAGCGCGTCCCACTTGGGGTTCCTCTCCACCGTCGGCGCCTTGCGCTCCTCTACAAAGACAAAGGTCCCCCGCGTAGCCTTTAAAGGACCGTTGGGACAAGTGCTCGTGCTCGAAGCAGGCCAGCACGGCGCACGAGGCCCGCCTTTGTCTCCCCCAGTGCTTAGTTTTTGCACCGAGTCAACCTAGAGGAGGCCCAGAACGGCGCTAACCGCTACACCACCGCACGCCACCGCGGCCGCAAGACGCCGCGGATTTCCACTGCGCCGCGCACGGCCTCAGCAGCGGTCCACGATGGCGACGATCGCCGGGGCGACGATCGCCGGGGACGACGATCGCCGGGGACGACGATCGCCGGGGACGACGATCGCCGGGACGACGATCGCCGGGGACGACGATCGCCGGGGACGACGATCGCCGGTTGACGACGATCGCCGGGGACGACGATCGCCGGGGACAACGGTGGCGACCGTCGCCGGGGACGACCGCGACGACGATCGCCGGGGCGACGGTGCCCCGGCACGCCGCGTGACCCCAGGCAGGACGTACCTTTCCGCTTCCCGGCGGCGGGCGGCGCTTTCTCTTTGCCGGTGGTTTTGCCGTCGGCGTCGCCGTAGCCGTAGACTCGAGCCCTGGCGTGGACGAACAGCGAGTTGGCCGCGTCGAGGAAAAGCCATCCTGGGGGTTACGGGGTGGGGGCGGGGGTAATAAGAGGTGGAGGGGGGGGCAGGGGTGGTTGGGGGGGTAGTAAGGGGAGGGGGGGTAGTGAGGTGGGGAGGGTAGGGTGGTTGGGGGGCGATTACGATGAAGAGGATATTTGGTGGGTCTGGTGCAACCTTTTTTGAATAATTTTTTTATAATTTTTTATATTTTTTTCTTATAAAATCACATCTTGATTTGAAGCTTTCGTGACTGCAGGGATCCGTACCCTGTGGTTCTTTCGGTAAAGTCGCGTGGTTAGAAATAAAATGAAATAAAACGAATCACGACGTTTCGATCGCAACACAAGCAATCTTCAACCTTCTTCTTGGTTCTTTCGGTAAAGTCACGTAGAAGGGAAGTAATAAAATAATAAAAATAAAACACAATAAAATAATTATCACGACGTTTCGGCCACAACGCAAGCAGCCGTCCTCAGGTGAAGAACAGGTCTGTCGAGACGACAGCGATCCCTTCTACGTGACTTTACCGAAAGAACCAAGAAGATGAATCCCTGCAGTCACGAAAGCTTTAAATCGAAATTTAATCTTCAACCCTGCCTCCCCCCTCTCTCACCGATACAACCTCTTGCCACGGCAACTCTCTCGCCCACTTCAGCAGTTGTTCTTACCGTGGTTGTTCCACCGGATGAGGATTTNTGTTGCGANCGAAACGTCGTCATTTGTTTTATTTTATTTCATTTCTACCCTACGTCACTTTACCGAAAGAACCGAACAGAATGGCGCGTGGCAACGCCGACACGGCAAGAACAAACAGCGCTGAACCGAGCAAGGTTTGAGGGCATCTGCCGCGTGGCAATGACGTTACCATGGGGAAGTTCGAGATTTTTCTCAAATTTAATTAAATAGGTTAAACGTTGAGTTTTATAAGGGCACCACGGGGTGACCAGCCCCTCCCCACCCAGCCCCACCCCTCCCACCTTCTCCCTCCTCACCCTCTCCACCCAGCCCCTCCCCACCCTCCCCTCCCCACCCAGCCCCTCCCTCCCCACCCAGCCCCTCCCTCCCCACCCAGCCCCTCCCCACCCAGCCCCTCCCCACCCTCCCCACCCAGCCCCTCCCCACCCTCCCATCCAGCCCCTCCCAGCCCCTCCTCCCCACCCAGCCCCTCCCCACCCTCCCCACCCAGCCCCTCCCCACCCTCCCATCCAGCCCATCCCCACCCTCCCACCCAGCCCCTTCCTCCCCACCCAGCCCATCCCCACCCTCCCCACCCTCCCCTCCCTCTCCACCCAGCCCCTCCCCGCACACGGACACAATAATCCCCTGTGTGTGCTGGTGTAACCAGCTGGTTCCTACCAGTAAAACAAGCGACCTCGCTGCCGTGTGCAACGGGTAACTACCGGAGTTCTGCCCGTAAAATGCACAGCTAAGTGGGGGGGCCTTTAAAACCGGCGCGTAAACAAAAACAAGACCAGCGACCTCGCTGCCATGCGCAAAACGGGACAAATACCGGAGTTCTGCCCGAAGGCCTTCTGGCTGGAGCGCAGGGACTCGAGCAGGCCCAGGAAGGTGACCGCGTCGTACTGCGTCAGGTAGAGCAGCAGCGTGCGCAGCAGCTTCAGGTCCTGGACGAGCGCGCGTGCGCCAGCTGAGCGTGTGCCACACGGGGTCAAGCTGCAGACGCACCGTCTGGGGGAGCGAGAGCGCGAGGGCAAGAAACAAAAAAAATTAACCCGTAAAAACAAAGTTTTTCACTATAAATCCTTTATATGCGTGCGGCTAGAGTCCTCTCGTCCTCTGGCTTGAGATGGCTGCCACCTATGGGTCAGATGATTGTCTGCGACCATTAAGCAATTGGTAATTAAATATAAAACATTTTCCCTAAAAGTGTAAAATTTTGGAAAAAAATTTCGCGAAATTTTATTGTCACGCACAACGAGTCTGTGTGCAAAATGTCAGCTCGATTGGATCACGGGAAGTGGGTTAAAAAACGACCGAAAGATTTGCACGGTCGTAAGCACGCAAGCAAGCAAGCGAACTTAATATAAAGGATTTAATAAAGGGGGAAAATTGAGTGGCGCTGGAGGAATCCGATGGGCTTACACGGCAGAGGTCGCAAACGGGTTTTGATTCCTTGCCCGTACCGGGCCGCACCAGGGTCGCAAACGGGTACCCGTACCCGTGACCACCACAGGGGGAGAGAGACACGCAAACTCCAAATATACAGCAGCAGGCGTCAGGGTCGGATCGAACCCACGACCTCCTGCGCACCAGGCGAGGTAGTTAACATCTCCTAGCCACCGTGATGATGATGATGAGAGAGACACGCAAACTCCAAATATACAGCAGGCATCAGGATCGGGATCGAACCACGACTTCCTGCGTACCAGGCGAGGTAGTTAACATCTCCTAGCCACCGTGATGATGATAGAGAGAGACACGCAAACTCCAAATACACAGCAGGCGTCAGGGTCGGATCGAACCCACGACTCCTGTACACCAGGCGAGGTAGTCAACATCTCCTAGCCACCGTGATGATGATGAGAGAGACACCCAAACTCCAAATATACAGCAGGCGTCAGGGTCGTGATCGAACCCACGACTTCCTGCATACCAGGCGAGGTAGTTAACATCTCCTAGCCACTGTGATGATGAGAGAGAGACGCAAACTCCAAATATGCAGCAGGCGTCAGGGTCGGATCGAACCCACGACCTCCTGCGTACCAGGCGAGGTAGTTAACATCTCCTAGCCACCGTGATGATGATGAGAGAGAGAGACACGCAAACTCCAAATATACAGCAGCAGGCGTTAGGGTCGGGATCGAACCCACGACTCCTGTACACCAGGCGAGGTAGTTAACATCTCCTAGCCACCGTGATGATGATGAGAGACACGCAAACTCCAAATACACAGCAGGTGTCAGGGTCGTGATCGAACCCACACCTCCTGTACACCAGGCGAGGTAGTCAACATCTCCTAGCCACCGAAGTCACAGGGAAGTGACTCCGGCACGCACGGCGGGGCCAAGGCTCGTAAGACCGAAGCAACCCTTTGCTGGAACCTCCGGGTCGAAGGAGGGAGGGGTCCTGCGTGCCCAACAGAACGTTTGCTTTCCGCGGCGGCGGCGGTGGCGGCGGTGGCGGCGGCGGTCACCTTGTCGAACGCGCCGGAGACGGCGTTCTCCAGCGTCAGCTCGGCCGACTCGAGCGCCGGGTTGCTGCGTCGCAGCTCCTTGAGGCACGCGTCGAGCAGCTCGAGCGCGGCGGCCTGCACGGCGCGCATCGGCGCCGTGGCGCACACGTGCAGCTCCACCACGTCGGCGCGGTGACGCTCCAGGCTGGCCTGCACCACCGCGTGGAACCTACGGGACACGGCGGGACACGTCGGGACATGTGGGGACATTTCGATTTAAAGCTTTCGTGACTGCAGGGATCCATCTTCTTGGTTCTTTCGGTAAAGTCACGTAGAAGGGAAGTAATAAAATAATAGAAATGAAACAATAAAATAATTCTCACGACGTTTCGGCTACAACACAAGCAGCCGTCTTATTTTATTATGTTTTATATTTTTATTATTTTATTACTTCCCTTCTACGTGACTTTACCGAAAGAACCAAGAAGATGTGGGGACATGTCAGGACACGCAGGGCCACGCCGGGACAGGCCGAGACTAGTTGGGATCCGTCGAGACACATCGGGACACGCTGGGACACGTCGGGACACGTCGGGACACACCGAGACACACGCCGAGACACACACCAGGACACGTGATGGAGCAGCAACGGCTGTGGGGCTACCTGGGCCAGAGGTAGAGCTTCCGCACGAAGAGCGAGCGCATGACGCGCTCCACGCGGCAGAAGCCGGCGCTGAAGGCGACGGGCTGGTCGGAGAAGGCCTTGATGAAGCCCGTCTTGTTCTTCTGGCGGAAGAGACGCAGCACGAAGGCCTCCTGGCACGACTCGATCAGGCGGTGGGCCTTGTACACCAGGATTCCTGCGCCGGAAACAACCGCGGCCAACGCCGTGGCGGCTATTAATAGGCTGCCAGGGCAAGCGCTGTTCGCGAGCGCCGATGAAGGGGTGGCCAGACAACAACAGCGGCCGCCGTTCGCCACGGCGGTGACGTCACCACGGCGCCCGCGCCAGGCTAGGTGCACTCCGAGGCCGTCGCATGAAGTTGCCGGAGGCTTGCCGGCAGGAGGTCACGGGACAGCAGAGGTCGCAAACGGGTTTTGATTCCTTACCCGTACCCGGCCGCACCATGGTCGCAAATGGGTACCCGTATCCGGCCGGGTACGGGTAGCCGTTCCCTACCCGTACCCTACCCGAAATGAGTGGCAAACGGTTACTCACCAGTGACTCACGGCCTACCCGTCCCGGCCGCACCAGGGTCGCAAACGGTACCCGTACCCGTTCCCGGCCGGGTACGGGTTATCGTAGGGTACGGGTATCGTACCGATCTGTGGGACAGACGGTGACTGACCAGTGACTTACTGCCTACCAGTGCCCGGACCAGGCCGCACCAGGGTCGCAAACGGGTATCCTTACCCGTACCCGGCCGCACCAGGTCGCCGGGTACCCGTACCGTACCCTACCGATACCCGGCTCCGTACTCGGCGGGACGGAGGGTACGGGTATCGGGTATCGGGTACCCGGTTGACCTCTGGGATGAAGCCAGTTCAGGCGCGTGGGATTCTAGGAACTTGAATGTGAGAAGAGACAAACGTTGGGATGAGTGACAAACGGCCTCACCAGTGTCGCCTACCCGTACCCGTACCCGGCCAGGTAATACGGGTAGCCGGGTATCGGTAGGGTACGGGTATCGGGTACCCGGTTGCGACCTCTGCACGAGCGCGAGCGTAACGAGTGTCGCGAAGATCACAGCCTGTGACCCAGGTTGGGTGTTGACCGTTATGTTATCCGACTCTCTGTTGTATTACATTCCATTTCTAAGTATACTAGATTTGTGTTTCTATTTCATTTATACCTGATGATGATTGCTTGTGTTGCAATCGAAACGTCGTATGCTAGTATTTAATTTAGTATTTTATCTTTACACGTGAATTTACCGAAAGAACCAAAGAGTAATTCCTGCAGTCACGAAAGCTTCAAATTAAGATTGATTGCCCACCAGGGATTATTTGTCTGTCTGTCGTGCGTAGCCACGCCCTCGATTTGTATTTCATAGAGAGCGCTTCGGACGGGCTCAGCACCACGTGACGCGCCGCGCGACACGGATCTCTCGAAGCCTCGCCTGTGATGAGGTGAGCGGGATGCGATCCGTGAGGAAGTCGACGACGAGGATGCGGCTGGTGATGAAGAAGGCGCCGCCCTGAAGGTACACGTCCTGGCGCTCCGGCCCGCTCACCTCGTTAGTGATGACGCGGGGAAGGTGCGACACGCCCGCCCTACGCAACTCCTCGATGAAGTGCTCCTGTGGAGAGATGGTCAACGCCGTCATCGTCACCATCGGCGAGTGTTATTATTGCCGTTCGCGTCATGATCAACGGCATCATTATCAACACCGCCACCAGCAAGCGGGAACAGCAACAGCGCCGCCGTTACCATCGTCGTCAGCGTTGTCGCATCGAGAGGACTGTCATCATCAGAGGAGTGTGATCATTACACTGGTCAAAAAAAATTTGGCCTGGACTTTTGCAGCTGTTCTAGACTAATTTCAGGGTGTTGATTCCAAATCTGATCTCAGATTTGCTCTATCACATCTCATTTTTAAATCCTTTATATTAAGTTCGCTTGCTTGCTTAGGACCGTGCAAATCTCTCGGTCGTTTTTTAACCCACTTCCCGTGATCCAATCGAGCTGACATTTTCCACACAGACTCGTTGTGCGTGACAATTAATGTTGTTGTTTTCAAAAATTTAACACTTTTTAGGACAAAATATTATATTTAATTACCAATTGCTTAATGGTGCAATGCAATCATCTGACCCATAGGTGGCAGCCATCTCAAGCCAGAGGACGAGAGGACTCTAGCCGCCACACATATAAAGGATTTATAGTGAAAACTTTGTTTTTACGGGTTATACTATTATGCTATCGGCATACCCCATTTTCATTGATTTTACCAGAAATTAACTGTCACTTATTATTGCAAGTTGTTGCGAGTCAGTGACTGCTTTAGTGTTAAAATATGGTGCTGTATTTTAGGATAGTGTGTTTATAATATCATTTTATGTAGATATCCACATTTATTTCATATTTTTCTTCTGCAGTTTTTATTGAAAATGCAATATTTGATATCTCAAAAACCTGATGTGATAGACAAAAACTGATGCCATATTTGGAATCAGCACCTTAAAACCGTTGGAATACCTTATGCCACAAAAAGTGTGTTGACCACTGAATTATCAACACTAGCAGCAGCTTTCGTCATCAGCACTAATAATCAGCATCATTTTCTCGCACCGTACGCATCATCATCATCAGCATTGTCATGTTCCTACTGGGCTCACATCTTTCACCGCGATCACGAGCATCTCCACCATCATCAGCAGCATCACGATCACCGCCACCGGCATCACGAACAGCAAGCACATCCACCATCACCAACAACAGCAGCAGCATCAGTGCACAACAATAATAATACAGGTAGGAACAACAGTTCCACACTGACCACCAGGGATTATTTGTGTGTTGAGCCACGCCCTNGATTTGTATTTCATAGAGCGCTTCGGGCGGGCTCACACCACGTGACGCGCCGTGACACGGTCGCCAAATTTTTCTAGCCCGTCCAACCGTTCCTACCTTCCCACTCATTGACCAGAACGTCATCTGGTCCTGTTTGTTAACACCATGTGACTAGGCTCAGGAAAGCTGTCTCGGGTGTGGACCTCAACTCAAGGAGTGAATTATCAGAGTTGTGTTTTTTNGTTGCATTACGACTATGAGGTTGTGTCTATGCAAACATGACTCCTTGTGTTGCAAAAAAAGTTCAGTTTTGTTGCCAGATAGAAGGGTAAAAAAACAATTATCATATTTTTTTACTGGCAAATGAGGTTCCAATCGGGTGTCAAATGTTTACCCCCAGCTCTCATACTTGATGGTGCGTTGTCTTTGAGTTGTGCGCCTTTTGGCGTCATCTGGTCCAACACCATGTAGACTAGGCTCTAAGGAAAGCTGTCTCGGGTGTGGACCAATCAACTTCAAGGACAGTGCATACATTATCAGAGTTTGTTTTTTGTTTGATTACACTGCAGGTATTGTGGTCTGTCATGCAAACATGACTCCTTAAAAAAGGTGTCAGTTTTGTTCAGTAGAAGGTAAAAAACAATTATCATATTTTTTACTGGAAAAGGAGGTTCCAATGTGTTACCCGAGTTCATACCTGTGCATTTCTTTGAGTTGGGCCTTTTGGCGTCATCTGGTCAACCCATGTGAGACTAGGCTCTAAGGAAAGCTGTCTCGGGTGTGGACCAATCAACTTCAAGGACAGTGCATACATTATCAGAGTTATGTTTTTTGTTTGCATTACGACTGCAGGTATTGTGGTCTATGCAAACATGACTCCTTAAAAAAGGTGTCAGTTTTGTTGCCAGATAGAAGGGTAAAAAACAATTATCAAGTTCCTACCTGCCCACTCCGATGGAACGTGTTAATTAATCATCATCGTCGTCGGCGCATCTTCCCGCTTACTCCCCCCCACCACCCAGCCCACCTCCTCGGCGGGCGAGGTGTTGATCACGACGAGGAGAGCGCCGGGCTCGCAGTGCAGAGCGATGAGGTGCAGCAGCAAGCGGTCGGCGCCCATCCCGCGCGCCGTCACCACCAGACCGTCCTCCGCCATCACCTCCTGCGCCATCTGCCGCTCGTGCTCCAGTAGCGCTCCCATCTCCATGCCCGCAACGGGGTGCGGGCTNGGGGGGGGGGGCACGTGCCAGAGGTCGCAAACGGGTTTTGATTCATTCTTTGGTTCTTTCGGTAAAGTGACGTATAAAGATAAAATAATAAATTAATAACAGCATACTACGACGTTTCGATCGCAACACGAGAAATCGTCATCAGGTATAAAAGAAATAGCAACAAAATCTAACCAGAAAACTATAGACAGACTAAAGAGTAGAATACAAGACACACAGAGAGAGAGACACGTATCAGCACAAAGAGAGAGGTCGTTTCTGGACGAGGCCTTAAATATAAGAGGGGGGGGCAGAGAGAGGGAGGGGGAGAGAAAAAATAGCGGTCAATGAGGTGGCAACGTGGTACGGTACGCAGCTTGAAAATTAGAAAGACACACTAAAATAAACCTAGTAAAATATCGAAATGTAATGTAATGCAACACAGAGAGTCGGTCAACACACAATTAACGCACAGCCCGGTTGATTACGTATTTCAAAGATTGCTAAGTTAGAATTTAAGTGTGAAAATTCCAAAGAGAGGACACAGGCACAAAGACAATGCCATTCCCAGGGCATCGGGAGCTCGTGGTGAGCAGCTACATCATAGGACCTCCCTTGCCAGTATCAAAATACAAGAATAGGCTTTAATCCTTTATGGCAAAAACTTCAACTAACCCCCCCCTCATCCTTCCAGACAAAGCCCCACCGAGGCAATAACTTAGTTTTAAATCCTTTATATTAAGTTCACTTGCTTGCTTACGACCGTGCACATCTTTCAGTCGTTTTAACCCACTTCCCGTGATCAATCGAGCTGACATTTTGCACACAGACTCGTGCGTGACAATTTATTTTCGTGAAAATTTTTTTCCAAAATTTTCCACTTTTTCCAAATTTTCCACTTTTTAGAAAAAAAAGTCATATTTAATTTAAAATACCAATGTGATAAAAATTAAACTCTTACTCAAGAAAAACAGAAATGAATAATAAAATAAAACCGATGCCACGCATATAAAGGATTTATAGTGAAAAACTTTGTTTTTACGGGTTAATTTTTAAGAAGCGACCTGCCCACAATGATAGCGGTACGGTCAGCCGACCGTTAGATGTCAGGATAAAACCCTTGTGCATATTCGCAAGTTGNTTTTGTAAAAAAAAAATGCAAGATTCATTGCGTGCAAGTGTTGGCCAACCGTTTGACCGGCCTGATGGAAATCGGAGTGTGTTGTATGTTGAAATTATTTTTCACCGTACGTAGCCAACCGCGATAATCGGTTGACAACATCACTGTGCGAGTCTGTGGGTCTCTGTGAGTAGTCTGTGGGTCTCTGTGTGAGTCTGTAGGTCTCTGTGTGAGTCTCTGGTCTCTGTGTGAGTCTATGGGTCTCTGTGTGAGTCTATGGGTCTCTGTGTGAGACTGTGTGTCTCTGTGTGAGTCTATGGGTCTCTGTGTGAGTCTATGGGTCTCTGCGAGTCTGTGGGTCTCTGTGAGGAGTCTATGGTTCTCTGTGCGAGTCTATGGGTCTCTGCGAGTCTGTGGGTCTCTGTGGGAGTCTATGGGTCTCTGTGTGAGTCTGGGTCTCTGTGGGAGTCTATGGGTCTCTGTGCGAGTCTATGGGTCTCTGCGAGTCTGTGGGTCTCTGTGGAGTCTATGGGTCTCTGTGTGAGTCTATGGGTCTCTGTGAGTCTATGGGTCTATGTGTGAGTCTATGGGTCTATGTGTGAGTCTATGGGTCTCTGTGTGAGTCTATGGGTCTCTGTGTTAGTCTCTGTGTCTATGGTCTATGTGTGAGTCTATGGGTCTATGTGTGAGTCTATGGGTCTCTGTGTGAGTCTGTGGATCTCTGTGCGAGTCTGTGGGTCTCTGTGGGAGTCTATGGTTCTCTGTGTGAGTCTAGGTCTCTGAGTCTATGGGTCTCTGTGTGAGTCTGTGGTCTCTGTGCGAGTCTGTGGGTCTCTATGTGAGTTTGTGGGTCTCTGTGAGAAGTCAATGGGTCTCTGTGTGAGTCTATGGGTCTCTGTGAGGAGTCGATGGGTCTCTATGTGAGTCTGTGGGTCTCTGTGGGAGTCTATGGGTTTCTGTGCGAGTCTGTGGATGTCTGTGGGAGTCTATGTGCCTCTGTGTGAGTCTATGGGTCTCTGTGTGAGTCTATGGGTCTCTGTGTGAGTCTATGGGTCTCTGTGTGAGTCTGTGGGTCGCTGTGTGAGTCTATGGGTCTCTGTGCGAGTCTATGGGTGTCTGTGTGAGTCTATGGGTCTCTGTGTGAGTCTGTGGATCTATGTGTGAGTCTATGTGTCTCTGTGTGAGTCTATGGGTCTCTCTGTGAGTCTATGGCTCTCTGTATGAGTCTATGGGTCTCCGTGTGAGTCTGGGTCTCTGTGGGAGTCTATGGGTTTCTGTGCGAGTCTGTGGATGTCTGTGGGAGTCTATGTGTCTCTGTGTGAGTCTATGGTCTCTGTGTGAGTCTGGGTCTCTGTGCGAGTCTATGGGTGTCTGTGTGAGTCTATTGGTCTCTGTGTGAGTCTATGGGTCTCTGTGCGAGTCTGTGGATCTCTGTGGGAGTCTATGCGTCTCTTCGTGAGTCTATGGATCTATGTGCGAGTCTATGGGTCTCCGTGCGAGTCTGTGGGTCTCTGTGTGAGTCTATGTGTCTCTGTGTGAGTCTGTGGGTCTCTGTGTGAGTCTATGTATGCGTGTATGTAGGACTTCTTTCGCACCGTACGTAGCCAACCGCGATAATCGATGGTGCTGGGGGAAAGACAACACACAAATCCTGCCATCACGTGACCCACGCGTTCTGCACGCATTTCACTCGATGATTGAATCAAGACCATGTGGACCGGTTCACGAAAGATACATAAACGTGGCAGCGAGGCACGGCCTCACCCGCTACGCTAACCACTGCGCCACCGCTCCACAATGATCATTATTATCTTTCGATTTAAAGCGTTCGTGACTGCAGGGATTCATCTTCTTGGTTCTTTCGGTAAAGTCATCACGTAGAATGGAAATAATAAAATAATAAAAATAAAACATTATAAATATAAATACGTGACTTTACCGAAAGAACCAAGAAGATCATTATTATCATCATAATGATTATTCGATAATGAATAAGATAAACATGAATGATGATAAACAATGCAAAATAAATCAGATGAATAAATAGCAATGCAATATAAATGAAAACAATGATGTTAACAATGAAGATAAAGCCCTATCATCATAAGCGAGAAACACAAGACAATATTTTTGGGTCTTTCGGTAAAGCCACGTAGATTGGTACAAATTAATACAAATTATAAATATAAAATAAACAATCTATGACGTTTCGATCACAACACAAGCGATCGTCATCAGGAGAAAGACACGTACCACTAGTACACTCACCACTACACTCACCACTAGTACACTCACCACTACACTCACCACTAGTACACTCACCACTACACTCATCACTAGTACACTCACCACTAGTACACTCACCACCACTACACTCATCACTAGTACACTCACCACTAGTACACTCACCACTAGCACACTCATCACTACACTCACCACTAGTACACTCACCACTAGCACACTCATCACTACACTCACCACTAGTACACTCACCACTAGTACACTCACCACTACACTCATCACTAGTACACTCACCACTACCACACTCACCACTACACTCACCACTAGTACACTCACCACTACACTCACCACTACACTCACCACTAGCACTCACCACTACACTCACCAGCACTCACCACTACACTCACCACTAGCACACTTACCACTAGCACACTCACCACTAGTACACTCACCACGACACTCACCACTAGTACACTCACCACTACACTCACCACTAGCACACTCACCACTACACTCACCACTACACTCACCACAACACTCACCAGTAGCACACTCACCACTACACTCACCACAACACTCACCACTACTACACTCACCACAACATTCACCACTACACTCACCACTAGTACACTCACCACTACACTCACCACTAGTACACTCACCACTACACTCACCACTAGCACACTCACCACTAGTACACTCACCACACACTCACCACTCACACTCACCACTAGCACACTCACCACTACACTCACCACTACACTCACCACTACTACACTCACTCACCACTAGCACACTCACCACAACACTCACCACTAGCACACTCACCACAACACTCACCACTACACTCACCACTACACTCACCACTACACTCACTAGTACACTCACCACTACACTCACCACTACACTCACCACTACACCAACCACTACACTCACCACTAGTACACTCACTACTACACTCACCACAACACTCACCACACTCACCACTACACTCACCACTATTACACTCAACACACTCACCACTAGTACACTCACCACTACACTCACCACCACTCACCACTACACTCACCACTAGTACACTCACCACTACACTCACCACTACACTCACACTACACTCACCACTACACTCACCACTACACTCACCACTAGTACACTCACCACTACACTCACACTACACTCACCACTACACTCACCACTACACTCACCACACACTCACCACTACACTCATCACTACACTCCCACTACACTCACCACTAGCACACTCACCACTAGAACACTCACCACTACACTCACCACTACACTCACCACTACACTCACCACTAGTACACTCACCACTACACTCACCACTACACTCACCACTACACTCACCACTACACTCACCACTAGTACACTCACCACTACACTCACCACACACTCACCACTAGCACACTCATCACTAGCACACTCACCACTAGTACACTCACCACTAGTACACTCACCACTACACTCCCCACTACACTCACCACTGAACACTCACCACTACACTCACCACTAGTACACTCACCACTACACTCACCACTGTACACTCACCACTAGTACACTCACCACTACACTCACCACTAGTACACTCACCAACACTCACCACTACACTCACCACTACACTCACCACTAGTACACTCACCACCACACTCACCACTACACTCACCACTAGTACACTCACCACACTCACCACTACACTCACCACACTCACCACTACACTCACCACACTCACCACTAGCACTCACCACACTCACCACTACGCACTCACCACTACACACTCACGGCACTAGTACACTCACCACTAGTACACTCACCACTAGTACTCACCACACTCACCACTACACTCACCACTACACTCACCACTAGTACACTCACCACTACACTCACCACTAGTACACTAGTACACTCACCACTCACCACTAGTACACTACACTCACCACTACACTCATCACTACTCACCACTACACTCACCACTAGTACACTCACCACTACACTCACTACACTCACCACTACACTCACCACTAGTACACTCACCACCACACTCACCACAACACTCACCACTAGCACACTCACCACAACACTCACCACTAGTACACTCCCCACTAGCACACTCACCACTACACTCACCACTAGCACACTCACCACTACACTCACCACTAGTACACTCACCACTAGTACACTCACCACCACTACTACACTCACCACTAGTACACTCACCACTACACTCACCACTACTACACTCACCACCACTACACTCACCACCAGTACACTCACCACTAGCACACTCACCACAACACTCACCACTAGTACACTCACCACTACACTCCACTAGCACACTCACTAGTACACTCACCACTACACTCACTACACTCACTAGTACACTCACCACTACACTCACCACTACACTCACCACTACACTCACCACCACACTCACCACTTACACACTCACCACTAGTACACTCACCACTACACTCACCACTACTACACTCACCACTACACTCACCACTACACTCACTACTACTACACTCACCACTAGTACACTCACCACTACACTCACCACTAGTACACTCACCACTAGCACACTCACCACTACACTCACCACTACTACACTCACCCTACACTCACCACTACACTCACCACTAGCACACTCACCACTACACTCACCACTACACTCACCAACACTCACCACTACTACACTCACCACTAGTACACTCACCACTACACTCACTACACTCACCACTACACTCACCACTACACTACACTCACCACTACACTCACCACTAGTACACTCACCACTACACTCACCACTACACTCACCACACTCACCACTAGTACACTCACCACTAGTACACTCACTACACTCACCACTACACTCACCACTAGCACACTTCACTAGTACACTCACCACTAGTACACTCACCACTACACTCACCACTAGTACACTCACCACTAGTACACTCACCACTACACTCACCACTAGTCCACTCACCACTACACTCACCACTACTCACCACAGTACACTCACCACTAGTACACTCACCACTACACTCACCACTACACTCACCACTAGTACACTCACCACTACACTCACCACTACACTCACCACTACTACACTCACCACTACACTCACCACTACTCACCACCACTCACCACTNCACTCACCACTAGTACACTCACACTACACTCACTAGTACACTCACCACTACACTCACCACTAGTACACTCACCACTACACTCACCACTACACTCACCACTAGCACACTCACCACTACACTCACCACTACACTCACCACTACACTCACCACTACACTCACCACTAGCACACTCACCACTAGCACACTCACCACAACACTCACCACACACTCACCACTAGTACACTCACTAGTACACTCACCACAATACTCACCACAAGTACACTCACCACTACACTCACCACTACACTCACCACTACTACACTCACCACTACTACACTCACTACTACACTCACCACTACACTCACCACTCCACTCACCACTNCACTCACCACTACACTCACCACTAGCACACTCACCACTACACTCACCACTACACTCACCACTAGTACACTCACCACTAGCACTCACCACCACACTCACCACTAGTACACTCACCACTACACTCACCACTACACTCACCACAGTACACTCACCACTACACTCACCACTACACTCACCACCACACTCACCACTAGCACACTCACCACTAGCACACTCACCACCACTACACTCACCACAACACTCACCACTCACCACACACTCACCACTCACCAACACTCACCACTCACCACAACACTCACCACCAGTACACTCACCAGTACACTCACCACTAGCACACTCACCACTAGCACACTCACCACTAGTACACTCACCACTACACTCACACTACACTCACCACTACACTCACCACTACACTCACCACTAGTACACTCACCACTACACTCACCACTAGCACACTCACCACTAGTACACTCACCACTAGTACACTCACCACAACACTCACCACAACACTCACCACTAGTACACTCACCACTACACTCACCACAACACTCACCACTAGTACACTCACTACTACACTCACCACAACACTCACCACTAGTACACTCACCACTACACTCACCACTACACACAACCCAGCATCGGCTTACTTGTTTGCGTTAGCCGCCGATTAAAAAAAATCAACAACAACAACTCTACGTGGCGGCCGAACTTAAGCGTTGAAACAAAAGGAAGCGAGCAATCGACGAGCTACTAGCGACATTGGAGAAAGAGAATAACGAATAATAATAAAGATAATTGGTGGTTAACGAAACAAATGAAATTAATTTTCGATTTAAATAAAATTATCTAAGAGGGACGCACGTGGCTTGGCCGCCACGGCCACTTCCGGCGTCGTCGTGACGTCACCCGCGCAGCCGGCCAATCACGAGGGAGGATTGGGGAGGGGGCGGGGCGATAAGGCCCCCCTCGGGTCAAGCGGCAGGGGGCGGTTGTGGTTCAGGGTGACCATGGCAACGGTGGTGCCCAGATAACAACAACAACAACAAAGATGGCGCAGAGATAACAACAACAACAAGATGGCGCAGAGATAACAACAACAACAGCAACGGTGGTGCCCAGATAACAACAAAGATGATGGTGTAGAGATAACAACAACAATGGTGCAGAGATAACAACAACTGCGATGGTGCAGAGATAACAACAACAACAATGGTGTAGAGATAACAACAACAACAATGGTGTAGAGATAACAACAACAATGGAGCAGAGATAACAACAACAACGATGTTGCAGAGATAACAACAACAACAATGGTGTAGAGATACAACAACAACAATGGTGCAGAGATAATAACAACAATGGTGCAGAGATAACAACAACAACAATGGTGTAGAGATAACAACAACAACAACAATGGTGTAGAGATAACAACAATGGTGCAGAGATAACAACAATGGTGCAGAGATAACAACAACAACAACAATGGTGCAGAGATAACAACAAAACAGCAGAGATAACAACAACTACAACAAACATACTACATACATAACAACAACAACAACACTATACTACAAACCTACTACACTACACNACTATACAATACACTATACACTACACTACTATACACTATACACTACTACACTATACACTACACTACTATACACTACTATACACTATACACTACACTATACACTATACACTACACTACTATACACTATACACTACCTACACTATACTACACTATACACTATACACTACACTATACACTACACTACTATACACTACACTACTATACACACTACACTACTATAACTATCACTACACTATACACTACACTACTACACACTATCACTACACCACTATACACTACACTATACACTACACTACACTATACACTATACACGACACTATACACTACACTACTATACACTACACTATACACTACACTATACACTACTACACTATACACTATACACTAGACACTATACACTACACTTGATGCACAAATCTGGCTGTGACGTCCCACCTATACGGAGACTTGTGTTGCCTCGAAACGTCGTGATTTTATTTTACTTTATTAATTTTAATGTTTTACCTACGTGACTTTACAAAAAANCTAAGAGTATTTTTCTAGTCTTAATACTTTTAATATTTTATAATCATAAGATAATTTCAATATAATATTCTGAACATCTGCAGTTTTAGTTAGACATGAATATTTTCAAGTGAATTTTTATGCTAAATTTCAGCTTTCCAACGCCTCCTTTTTAATACGTGATTTCGCCTACAACATTTTCAAATTTTTCTTCTTATTGGTTCTTTCGGTAAATCACGTAGAAGGAAATAATAAAATAATAAAAATAAAACATTTTATTATTTTTATTATTTCCCTTCTACGTGACTTTACCGAAAGAACCAAGAAGATGAATCCCTGCAGTCACGAAAGCTTTACATCGAAATTTTACATTTCAAAATTGAAATATGGTTTTGGGGGGGGGGCAGAGCTTTGTGACGTCATATTTGAGGGGGGGGGCTGACTTTTGTGACGATNGGGGGGGGGGGGTCAAAAATCGTCCAAAATCGCGTGACGTCATTTATGGACGGCCCCAAGTAGGGGGTCAGAATTGCGTGGGTCAGAATCATCAGGGGGGTCCTGCCAGGTTCAGAATCGTCAACAAGTGTGGGCCAGGAAAGTGGGGGGCAGTGGAGGGGGGGGGCAGGAAGGGGGCAGTGCAGTGGGGGGCAGGGAAGTGGGGGGGGGCAGAGAAGTCGTGGAAAGGGAATTCTGGGGCAAGGAAGTGGGGGCAGTGGGGGGGGGCAGGGAAAAGGGGGGGCAGTGCAGTGGGGGGGGGGCAGAGAAGTGGAAAAGGGAATTCTGGGCAAGGAAGTGGGGGGCGCTAATGTCTAGACGCACGTGGTCTTGTGTACAAACCAGACGCAGAGGTGCCGCACAATTAAACGCAGATGGGAATGCTCTTGTTCATTTCCAGACCCAGCACGGAAACAAAGGTTCCCCGTGTAGCCCATCGCGGACTGGCGGGCAAGTGCTGAGCGTGAAAACCCACGCCCCCGCCTTTGTCTCCCCCGGCGCTAACTCATTTGAGGCCGAGCCGACCCAGGGAGAGCCACGACCTTTGTGAGATACGTATGTAATACGCGCAGATGATCGGTAATTGACCGATCGATTTGCGTTCGAGTCATGTGCCGTACGTAGCCTGCCGTGCGGGGAGGAAGAACATCAACAAACTAAGCAAACAACAACAACAACAATGCTGAAGTAATTTTCGATTTAAAGCTTTCGTGACTGGCAGCAGGGATTCATCTTCTTGGTTCTTTCGGTAAAGTCACGTAGAAGGGAGATAAAATAAAACGTAATAAAATAATAAAAATAAAACGTAATAATAATAAAATAAACATAATAAAATACAATTCTCACGACGTTTCGGCCACAACGCAAGCAGCCGTCCTCAGGTGAAGAACAGGTCTGTCAGACCTGTTCTTGTTCTTACCGAAAGAACCAAGAAGATGAATCCTGAACTAATCTTCTCGAAGTGATAGAAATGTTCACGTTAGCACGCAGAGTGATGTGAGCCCCCATGCTGTTATAGTTGCCGTTAGAAAGCAACAATAACAACAACACCATTGGAAACTCATTTGCCAGTAACAAAATATGACAATTGTTTTTTTACCCTTTTATCTGGCAACAAAACTGACACCTTTTTTTACAAGGAGTCATGTTTGCATTGGCAGCAATACCTGCAGTCGGAATGCAAAAAAAAACACAACTCTGATAATGTATGTGCACTGTCCTTGAAGTTGATTGGTCCACACCCGAGACAGCTTTCCTTAGAGCCTAGTCTCACATGGGTTGGACCAGATGACGCCAAAAGGCGCACAACCCAAGGACAATGAACCATCAGAGTATGAGAGCTCGGGTAAGCATTTACACCATTGGAACCTCCTTTGCCGGTAACAAAATATGATAAAAAAATTTTACCCTTTTATCTGGCAACAAAACTGAACCTTTTTTTTACAAGGAGTCATGTTTGCATAGACCACAATACCTGCAGTCGGAATGAAAAACAAAAACATAACTCTGATAATGTATACACTGTCCTTGAGGTTGATTGGTCCACACCCGAGACAGCTTTCCTTAGAGCCTAGTCTCACATGGTGTTGGACCAGATGACGCCAAAAGGCGCACAACTCAAAGACAATGCACCATCAGAGTATGAGAGCTCGGGTAAGCATTTACACCATTGGAACCTCATTTGCCAGTAAAAAAATATAATTGTTTTTTTACCCTTTTGTTTGCATTCCGACTGCAGGTATTGTGGTCAATGCAAACATGACTCCTTGTAAAAAAGGTGTCAGTTTTGTTGCCAGATAAAGGGTAAAAAAACAATGATCATATTTTGTTACTGGCAAATGAGGTTCCAATGGAGTATTAATACCATTGCTTGAAATTAACGAGCAATCCACCCTTGTGTTTTTTTATTACACGCTTTCATTTAACTCACTCTGTTGTTGTTGTTGTATCCTCAAATCTTATAACTCAATTTTAACCCCTTCCCAATGTGGTATTGACTGCAAACTTGGTATACTTATGCCATACTGATGACAATACTATTATATCATNAAAAATNAAATATTTTAAACATTCTTTTTACACGCTTTCTATTAACTCACTCTTGTTGTATCCTCAAATCTTGCAACTCAATTTTAACCCACTTCCCAATGTGGTATCGACTGCAAACTTGGTATACTTATGCCATACTGATGACAATGCCGTATTATATCATAAAAATAACAAAAATACGAGAGCGAGCGAACGATCGCTGGGCGAACGTGGCGGCGCAGCATTGCACGTGGATCAATGATCGATTTATTTCGGGCTCGAGAGGGTGGATGGGTGGGTGGGGTGTTGTCGGTTTTATTTGAAATTAAAATAAAAAATCGGTTTCTGTTTGACCACGACTTCCTCTTCTGCCGGCGGAACACGTGGCTTTGGAAGTGCTCGCTGTGAGGACCTCTGTGTGTAGAGCTGCGTGCGTCTGTGTCTGATTGTGTGTCTGAGTGAGTGTGTGTCTGAGTGTGTGTCTGAGTGTGTGTGTCTGAGTGTGTGTCTGTGTGTGTGTCTGAGTGTGTGTCTGGTCATCTCAGTCATCTCAGTCAGTCGACCCGTGGCACCTGCTGGGTCTGCCCCGTGACCTCCTGCCAGCGGGCGTTCGACACTTCACGTGGCCTCAAGGTGCACATGGCCTGGCACAAGCGTCGTGGTGACGTCACCGCACTTAGTGTCGAATGGCGCTTGTTGTTGTTGTGTGAGTGTGTGTGGGGTCACGTAGCGGTGGTGTAGGGGTTAGCGCTACGCTGAACTACGAACCCGGCGACCCGGGTTCGATTCTCACTCACGACCAACACCGGTGACGATTATCTGAACCGGTCCTGAGCCTCCCATAGGTTGACTCGGCCTCAAATGAGTACCCGGTGTGTAAACGTCGCCACTGGGGAGACAAAGGCGGTCGGGCGTGGCGCTGTGGGTGTCTCTTAGTTACATCTAGACACGCTTTGGTGGGGGGGGGAGGTGTCCGTACCCCACGACACCAACAGTAGCCGCTGTTGGTGCCGTGGGGACAAGGAGCTCTGTGAGGGAGATTTCGGAGCCACAGCAGAGGTCGCAACCGGGTACCCGATACCCGTACCCTACCCGATACCCGGCTACCCGGTCGGTACGGGTAGCCGTTTGCAACCCTGGTGCGGCCGGTACGGGTACGGGTAGGCCGTGAGTCACTGGTGAGTCACCGTTTGTCACTCATTTCGGGTAGGGTACGGGTAGGGAACGGGTACCCATACCGGCCGGGTACGGGTACCCATTTGCGACCCTGGTGCGGCCGGGTACGGGTACGCCGTGAGTCACTGGTGAGTAACTGTTTGTCACTCATTTCGGGTAGGAACGGGTACCCATACCCGGCCGGGTACCCGTTTGCGACCCTGGTGCGGCCGGGTACGGGTAGGCCATGAGTCACTTGGTGAGTCACCGTTTGTCACTCATTTCGGGTAGGGAACGGTACCCGTACCCTGGTGCGGCGGGTACGGGTAAGGAATCAAAACCCGTTTGCGACCTCTGAGCCAGAGCGAGGAGTGAATAGAACGGCGATGGGAGAAAACGGTGGTGGTGGTGGTGGGGGTGGTGGTGGGGGTGGTGGTGGAGAGGCCACAGAGAGAGGAAGAGAGAGAGAGATGGGGAGGGGGCAGGAAAATCGTAGCGGATGGGTGGAGTCGGTTGAGGCGTTTTGCAGAAACGTNAAAAAAAAACCCAATTCCGCAACAGCCAACTCTCTCTCTCTCCAGATTTGAAGCTTTCGTGACTGCAAGCAAGAGAGAAAGGGAGAGAGAGACACTCATAGTTTTTTCGGTAAAGTCACGTAGGTAAGTTGTTTAAAAGTCAAACAGTCTCTCCCACCCTCTCTCTCGATGCTCCCCCGGTTTTATACGTAATTTTTAAAAACTACTACTGCACGCAGCCCTTCTCGCAGTCCTACGGCCTCCGACGGGTAGCTCATATCAGCACGCAGAGCTCCCCGTCATCTGCCACCGAGCACACGGCCTTCCTCCATCGCCCACTGCTCCTTGAAGGCCGGCACGGCGTGGGTCAGCCACCGCGCCACATGGCGGAACTCCAGCCCACACACCCTGGCTCCGAACACACTCTCTCTCTCCTCTCTCCAACTCCTTTTTTTTTACGATCAGTGGAAACAAGAAGATGCTCGGTGTAGTCGGCACTTTGCTTCGAGAGAGCGAGAGAGTGACCGAAAGAGTGAGCGAGAGAGTGAGCGAGAGAGTGAGCGAGAGAGTGAGCGAGAGAGTGAGCGGTGACGAGAGAGCGAGCAGAGTCGGTCACTCTCTCGCTCACTCTCTCGCTCACTCTTTCGCTCACTCGCTCACTCTCTCGCTCACTCGCTCGCTCTCTCTCTCGCTCGCTCACTCTCTCGCTCACTCGCTCACTCTCTCGTCACTCTCTCGCTCACTCTCTCGCTCTCTCTCTCGCTGCTCACTCGCTCACTCTCTCGCTCACTCTCTCGGTCACTCCTCGCTCACTCGCTCACTCTCTCGCTCACTCTCTCGNTCTCGCGCCCTTCTCACTCTCCCTCTCTCTCTCCCATCTCTCTTTTCGTTTTTTTATGCTTCCTTTATGTACCTNCCCCCCCCCTCTCGCTCGCTCACTCTCCCCTCCCTCTCCCCCTCTNCCCTCCTCTCTAAAGACCCCCCTCCCTCCTCTCTCTCCTCCTCTCCCCTCCTGTGGGCGCCAGTGAAACTCTCCCACACAGCGGCTCCCCCCCCCCCACACACACGCGCAGTGCAGCCTCCCTGCTCCTCCACCACCTCCTCCTCCACACTGCGACTGAAGAGCGACTCACGGAGCGGGGAGAGAGACAGAGACAGAGCGTCTGGGAGAACGANGCGCCAGCCACCGAGAGATGACAGAGAGACCGAGAGAGCGANGGGGGGGGACATAGACANGGAGNAGGGAGAGAGGGGGCGANGGAGAGNTCGTGCGAGTGGCAGANGACGGGGAGCNCTGAGCNGATANGAGCTANCCGNCGAGGCCGCGAGCGAGAAGGGCTGCGGCAGAACGAGAGAGAGCGAGAGAGCGAGCGAGAGGGTGAGCGAGAGAGTGAGCGAGAGANTGTGAGCGANAGGGTGAGCGAGAGAGTGAGCGAGAGAGTGTGCGAGAGAGTGACCGAGAGAGTGAGCGAGAGAGTGAACGACAGAGCGAGCGAGAGAGTGACCGAGAGAGTGAGCGAGAGAGCGAGCGAAAGAGCGACCGAGAGAGTGAGAGAGCGAGCGAGCGAGAGAGTGAGCGAGAGAGTGAGCGAGAGAGTGAGCGAGAGAGTGACGAGAGAGTGAGCGAGAGAGTGAGCGAGAGAATGAGCGAGAGAGCGAGCGAGAGAGCGACCGAGAGAGCGACCGAGTGAGTGAGCGAGAGAGCGAGCGAGAGAGCGACCGAGAGAGCGAGCGAGAGAGCGAGCGAGAGGTGAGCGAGAGAGTGAGCGAGAGAGTGTGCGAGAGAGTGAGCGAGAGAGTGAACGACAGAGCGAGCGAGAGAGCGACGAGAGAGCGAGCGAGAGAGCGAGCGAAAGAGCGAGCGAGAGAGCGAGCGAGAGCGAGCGGAGGCGAGCGAGAGAGCGAGCGAGAGAGCGAGCGAGAGAGCGAGCGAGAGAGCGAGCGAGAGAGCGAGCGAGAGAGCGAGCGAGAGAGCGAGCGAGAGAGCGAGCGAGAGAGCGAGCGAGAGAGCGAGCGAGAGAGCGAGCGAGAGAGCGAGCGAGAGAGCGAGCGGAGANCGAGCGAGAGAGAGCGAGCGAGAGAGCGAGCGAGAGAGCGCCGAGAGAGCGAGCGAGAGAGCGAGCGAGAGAGCGACCGAGAGAGCGAGCGAGAGAGCGACCGAGAGAGCGAGCGAGAGAGCGAGCGAGAGAGCGACCGAGAGAGCGACCGAGAGAGCGAGCGGAGAGAGCGAGCGAGAGAGCGACCGAGAGAGCGAGCGAGAGAGCGAGCGAGAGAGCGACCGAGAGAGCGACCGAGTGAGTGAGCGAGAGAGCGACCGAGAGAGCGAGCGAGAGAGCGAGCGAGAGCGAGCGAGCGAGAGAGCGAGAGGGCGAGCGAGAGGGCGAGCGAGAGGGCGAGCGAGAGGTGGGGGTTACATGAGCAAACGTTTAAAAATTAAAATACGAAAGANGAACGAAGCAAAGTGCCGACTACCCTGAGATAGTTTCCTCTGATCGAAAAAGAGAGACACAGAAACAGAGAGACAGGGAGAGACAGAGAGAGAGAGACACACACACAGAGAGACACACAGGGAGAGACACACAGAGAGAGAGACACACAGAGAGAGACACACAGAGAGTCACAGAGAGAGACACACGCAGAGAGAGACACACAGAGAGAGACAGAGAGAGACACACAGAGAGAGAGACAGAGAGACACACACAGAGAGAGACNGAGAGAGAGAGAGACACACAGAGAGTTTACAGAGAGACACACACAGAGAGAGACAGAGAGAGAGAGACACACACAGAGAGACACAGAGAGAGAGAGACACAGAGAGAGACACACNGAGAGAGAGAGAGAGATACACAGAGAGAGACACACAGGGAGAGAGACAGAACNAGAGACACACAGAGAGAGAGAGACAGAGCGAGAGGAGGTCTCTGTCTTGGAGCACAAAACAACTCCAGCACCACAACTCCCTTCCACGTGGTGCAGCAAGTCGATGGGTGGAGGTGGGAGTTGGAAGCGGGAGACCCCACGTGGTTCTGTTTGTTTGTTGTTGTTTGTTGTTGTTGTTGTTTGTTGTTGTTGTTTGTTTGTTGTTGTTGTTTGTTTGTTGTTGTTGTTTGGTTGTTGTTTGTTTGTTTTGTTGTTTGTTTGTTGTTGTTGTTTGTTGTTTTGTTGTTTTGTTTGTTGTGTTGTTGTTTTTGTTTTGTTTGTTGTTGTTGTTGTTTGTTGTTGTTGTTGTTTGTTGTTGTTGTTGCTCGGCAGACGTTGGTGGCGGATGGTTGGTGGTGTTCGCACGGAATGTGGTATCGCTTGNAATGTTGTTGCTGTGTTTATTGTGTTGTGTGTTGTTGTGTTTATTGTGTTGTGTGTGTCTGTGTTTATCTGTGTTGTCTCTGTTGTCTGTGTTGTCTCTGTGTGTCTGTTGTCTCTGTGTCTGTCTGTGTTGTGTCTCTGTGCTGTCTTTGTGTCTGTGTGTCTTTCTTGCTCTGTGTCTCTGTCTCTGTGTCTGTCTGTGTCTGTGTCTCTGTGTCTGTCTCTGTCTCTGTGTCTGTCTCTGTGTCTGTGTCTTTCTCTGTGTCTCTGTGTCTGTGTCTCTGTGTCTGTCTCTGTGTCTGTGTGTCTTTCTCTGTCTCTGTGTCTCTGTCTATCTCTGTGTCTGTCTGTCTCTGTCTGTCTCTGTGTGTATCTCTGTGTCTGTCTGTCTCTGCCTGTGTCTATCTCTGTGTCTGTCTGTGTCTGCCTCTCACCCTCCGATGCTGTTGCTGCTTCACTCGCTTTGTGACAGGCGCTGTTTGTTGTTGTTGGTGTGTNGTTGTGGTGTTGGTGTTGGTGGTGTGTTGTTGTTGGTGTGTGTTGGTGTGTTGGTGTGTTGTTGTTGTGTTGTTGGTTTGTTGTGTGGTGTGTTGTTGTTGTGTTTGTTGTTGTGTCTGTTGGTTGTTGTTGTTGTGTGTTGTTGTTGTGGTGTGTTGTTGTTGTGGTGGTGTTGTTGTTGGTGCACCTGTTGTGTTGTTGGTGGTGTGTTGTTGGTGTTGTTGGTGTTGTTGTTGTTGGTNGTGTTGTTGTTGGTGTTTGTTGTTGTGTGTTGTTGTTGGTGTTGTTGTTGGTGGTGGTGTTGTGTTGTTGGTGTGGTGGTGTTGTTGTTTGTGTTGGTGTTGTTGTTGTTGGTGGTGTTGTTGGTGTTGTTGGTGNTGTTGTGTTGTGGTGTTGTTGTTGTTGTTGTTGGTGTTGTTGTTGTTGTTGTTGTTGTTGTGTNGTGTTGTTGTTGGTGGTTTGTTGTTATTTGTTGGTGTTGTTGTTGGTGTGTTGTTGGTGTTGTTGTTGGTGGTGTGTTGTTGGTTGTTGTTGTTGTTGTTGGTGTTGTTGTTGTTGGTTGTTGTTGTGGGTGGTGTTGTTGTGGTGGTGTGTTGTTGGTGGTGGTGTTGGTGGTGTGTTGTTGGGTGGTGTTGTTGTTGGTGTTGTTGTTGGTGTTGTTGTGTTGGTGTTGTTGTTGGTGTGTTGTTGGTGGTTGTTGTTGGTGGTGTGTTGTTGTTGGTGTGTTGTTGTTGGTGTGTTGTTGTTGGTGTGTTGTTGTTGGTGTGTTGTTGGTGTGTTGTTGTGTTGTTGTTGGTGGTGTTGTTGTTGTTGGTGGTGTNGTTGTTGTTGTTGGTGGTGGTTCGCTCGGTGTGGTTCGTGATTGTGGTTTTATTATTCAACAAATCATTTGGTTTGAAACGGTGCCTCGCACATTCCAGCTTCTGTGGCCATGTGTTTTGAATCAAGAGAGTTAAAACTATTGAAACAAAAAAAAACCACTCGTTTAAACTTTTCACAATTTATTTTGCCAGCTAAGCCCCCAATGAGTTTTGGGGCCTTTTTTTTCAGAAGGACCTGTCCACGAATTAATCATCATTGTCATCGTGTGGAAAGTTATCGCAGCCACGTTCCGGAGGCACGCCAATTATAAATGTTTGGGGGAGGGGGGGGGAAACAACGAGAAAATCCACGTGGCCACGGTGGAGAGAGAGAGAGCATATACATACCCAGCAGGCGTCANGGTGAGCGAACCCACGTCCTGTATACAGCGAGTATCAACGTCTCCTAGCCACCGTATGATGANAGAGAGACACGCAAACTCAAATATACAGCAGCAGGCGTCAGGGTCTGGATCTAACCACGACCTCCTGCACACCAGGCGAGGTAGTTAACGTCTCCTAGCCACCGTGATGATGAAGAGAGAGAGACGCAAACTCCAAATATACAGCAGCAGGCATCAGGGTTGGGATCAACCCACGACCTCCTGTACACCAGGCGAGGTAGTTAACATCTCCTAGCCACCGTGATGATGAGAGAGAGACACGCAAACTCCAAATGTACAGCAGCAGGCGTCAGGGTCGGGATCGAACCCACGACCTCCTGTACACCAGGCGAGGTAGTTAACATCTCCTAGCCACCGTGATGATGATGAGAAAGACACGCAAACTCCAAATATACAGCACGTCAGGGTCGTGATCGAACCCACGACCTCCTGTACACCAGGCGAGGTAGTTAACATCTCCTAGCCACCGTGATGATGAGAGAGACACGCAAACTCCAAATATACAGCAGCAGGCGTCAGGGTCGGGATCGAACCCACGACCTCCTGTACACCAGGCGAGGTAGTTAACATCTCCTAGCCACCGTGATGATGATGAGAGAGAGACACGCAAACTCCAAATATACAGCAGGCGTCAGGGTCGTGATCGAACCCACGACCTCCTGTACACCAGGCGAGGTAGTTAACATCTCCTAGCCACCGTGATGATGATGAGAGAGACACGCAAACTCAAAATACACAGCAGGCGTCAGGATCGGGATCGAACCCACGACCTCCTGTAGACCAGGCGAGGTAGTCAACGTCTCCTAGCCACCGTGATGATGANAGAGAGAGAGACACGCAGACTCCAAATATACAGCAGCAGGCGTCAGGGTCGGGATCGAACCCACGACCTCCTGTAGACCAGGCGAGGTAGTCAACATCCTGCCACAGCTCACGAGCAAATATCAGCGACGAATGCCGTGCTTCCCCACTCCAGCCCCTAGGTCGGCTCAGCCTCAAATGAGTGCAGTACCCGCTGCGGTTGTACGTATTGTGTGTCCGTTAAACTTCTTTCGCACCGTACGGAGGCAACCCGCGCTGGACTACCTTGTTTGGTTTGCATTCCGACCGCAGTTATTGTGGTCAATGCAAACATGACTCCTTGTAAAAAAAGATTTCAGTTTTGTTGCCAGATAAAAGGGTAAAAAAAACAATTATCATATTTTGCTACTGGAAAGGGAGGTTCCAATGGTGTAGATGCTTACCCCGAGCTCTCATACTCTGATGGTGCATTGCCTTTGAGTTGTGCGCCTTTTGGCGTCAACTGGTCCAACACCATGTGAGACTAGGCTCTAAGGAAAGCTGTCTCGGGTGTGGACCAATCAACTTCAAGGACAATCTATACACATTATCAGAGTTGTGTTTTTTGTTTGCATTTCGACCGCAGGTATTGTGGTCAATGCAAACATGACTCCTTGTAAAAAAGGTGTCAGTTTTGTTGCCAGATAAAAAGGGTAAAAAAAAATTATCATATTTTTACTGGCAAATGAGGTTCCAATGGTGCAAGTATTGTGGTCAATGCGAACATGATTCCTTTTAAAAAAGGTGTCAGTTTTGTTGCCAGACAAAAGGGTAAAAAAAAACAATGATCATACCCTTGTTCGTTGAAGCCATCCCCGGCGCTTGCTCCGATGAGTCCGGTTTGCCTGCACACCCGAAATGAAGGACGTGAGCAGGTGCTCCAAATCGATGGCAAGCACATTTATTTATTGTGGTTAATATTAATCTTGGAAAGAACAGCACCGTCGCTCTGCAAAATGCAACAACACGTGTGTTACAACCAGCCTTGCGCCCGAGTCGCCATTAACCACGTGACTGGTGTATCCGCGTGGTCATTCATAACCCTGCCAGCCACCTACAGGCCCAACTCAGTCATCACATGCTGCTGTACACACATGCGTTGATGCACTGCACAGCACATCAGGACTTTCACAGAACCACACTTTACTCCCTTGCTGCACAAGGACATACTTAAAAGAGTGATCCATTCCTAATGTGCCACATGCTGATAGCGTCGATGGGCCCTGGAACTACGGGTCCTGGAACGAGTGCGGCCTTGTCATGCGATTCGTCGGGGCAGGCACCGTGCGCTTGTGAAACCCCGCGACATCAGAACTGGGGGATGCCCGCTTCTCGCAGACAGCACTTCTTGCCCCCACAGCCCGTCGAAGGCTATACGGGGAGCTTTGTCGTTGCCTTTGTACACAATTTTGAAAGCCGCAGGGCTGGCGAGTGTTTTTTTTTCTCTTTTGATCTGGGCAGGTGGTGGCGATCAGGTTGTTCGTCCACATACGGGACTGTCTCATTCATCACTAGAGCAGCAGCGGTGGTGTAAATGCAGTCATCCAACATTCTCGTTTGGGGAACCTTTTAATTTTTTTGCCGCTACAGCATATCAAGGTGATGAGGGATGAAACAAAAAAAATTAACCCGTAAAACAAAGTTTTTCACTATTAATCTTTTATATGCGTGGCATCAGTTTTATTTTATTATTCATTTCTGTTTTTCTTGAGTAAGAGTTTCATTTTTATCACATTGGTATTTAAAATTAAATATGAAATTTTTTTTCCCTAAAAAGTGGAAAATTTTGGAATTTTTTTCACGAAAATCAATTGTCACGCACAACGAGTCTGTGTGCAAAATGTCAGCTCGATTGGATTACGGGAAGTGGGTTAAAAAACGACCGAAAGATTTGCACGGTCGTAAGCGCGCAAGCAAGCACGCAAGCACGCAAGCAAGCAAGTGAACTTAATATAAAGGATTTAACAACTTCACGGGGACTTACCCAGAATAACGGCAGGTTGTTGTTCTAAGCTGCTCACCCCGAGCTCTCAATGCTCTGATGGTGCATTGTCCTTGTACTGTGCGCCTTTTATCATTCTGGGTCAGAGGTCGCAACCGGGTACCCGATACCCGTACCCCACCCGATACCCGGCTACCCGTACCCGGCCTGGTACGGGTACCCGTTTGCGACCCTGGTGCGGCCGGGTACGGGTACGGGTAAGGAATCAAAACCCGTTTGCGACCTCTGTTCTGGGTTCAATCACCGGTTAAGTCGATTGGCAGGCAGGTGGCCTGTGGTGAGGTAAAGGGACGTCACGGTGTCAGGATGTTAACTACCTCGCCCGGTACGCAGGAGGTCGTGGGTTCAATCACGACCCTGACTCATGCTGTATATTTGGAGTTTGCGTGTCTCTCTCTCTCTCATCATCATCACGGTGGCTAGGAGATGTTCACTACCTCGCCTGGTACACAGGAGGTCATAGGTTCAATCCTGACGCCCGATGTATATTGGAGTTTACATTTTCTCTCTCTTCCCGTGGTCGCGTGAATTTTTACCCAGGTCCTCCAGTTTTCCCTCCACATTTAGAAACATGCGTTTAGAGTCTTTGGCTGCTGTAAATTTCCACACGATGATGAGTCTCTTCGTTGAGCTGTCATTTGTGATAACCAGGTCGTTTCTGTAAAAGAGCGATATAGCTCAATTGGGGCCTTACCTTGTGAAATAAAAAGTTGTAATGGTTTCATAGACCGTTTCACCACCCCGGGAAGGATATGTATTATTTGACATCTGCGGTATTACATTGCACGGTGTGCACGTGTACAGACAGTAGAGACAAATACATCTGTGGAGTGGTGGCGCAGCAGTTAGCGGCGCTGGCCCATTAACCTCTTCGGCTCACTCTCTGGTAGTAGAAAAATCTTTTTAAATAATAATAATAAAAAGAACACGACGCTTCGGTCGCAACACAAGCGTCCGTCGTCAGGTTATGTATCCCTGCAGTAACGAAAGCTTCAAATCAAGATCTCTTCACCTGAGTTCGATCCCTCCTCTGAGGGTTGGTAACACTGAGCAAACCAGCTGGTGATCGTTCTTTATAGATGCTGCCAAACCTCCTTCCTCTCCGCCGGGCCCCGTCATAAGAATGTGGAATGTCCGGCATCAACCAATTGGGATGAGCTTCACCCACAATGCTTTTCTTTAGGCGAGAAAAGAACACTGCTGACAACACAAGGCTTCAGACCAGAGGTCGCAAACGGGTTTTGATTCCTTACCCGTACCCGGCCGCACCCGGGTCGCAAATGGGTACCCGTACCCAGCCAGGTACGGGTACCCGTTCCCTACCCGTACCCGTACCCTACCCGAAATGAGTAACAAACGGTTACTCACCAGTGACTCACGGCCTACCCGTACCCGTACCCGGCCGCACCAGGGTCGCAAACGGGTACCCGTACCCGGCCGGGTACGGGTAGCCGGGTATCGGGTAGGGTACGGGTATCGGGTACCCGGTTGCGACCTCTGCCTTCAGACGGTCTTCACCTGAAGACGATCTATTAATTTTCTACCCACGTGACTTTACCGAAAAAACCACGAAAGCTTCAGATCAAGAATGAATGTATTCATCGAGAGCCTGTCATGCCACGAGGTTCAAGGCACACTCCACGCGAGATTGGATAACAATAAAGACAAAGATCCCCCGTATAGCCTTAACAGACTGTAGGGCAAGTGCTGTTAGCGAGCACCTATAAAGGCCGGCACGGCACACAACACGAGGGGTGGGTGGCCAGCACCACGCCCGACCGCCTGTGTCTCCCCAGTGGCGATGTTTACACACCGCACCAAGTATTCATTTAAGGCTGAGTCGCACACACACACACAAAAACCACTCAGTTTAACACGTAGGCAAAGAGTAATTTTGTAGGCAAAGAGTAAATTTCAATGTCGTGGGTTTTACTCTCCTACACACAACCGGTGTGTGCTGAAGTAGTGACTCATGGCCACGTTTTGTTTTACGTCACAACCCCTGACTACTTAACTCGCTAACAGCACTTGCCCCAACANGCCTGACCTTGACCTTTGTGTGTCCCACCACCACCACCACCACCTGCCACCACCACCACCGCCTCCANCGCCACCACCACCACCACCACCTCACCANCTCCACCACTCACCCCACCANCTNCCCACCACCCCACCACTACCACCACCATCACCACCCCCACCACTCCACCACCCCNCCACCACTCCCCACCACCACACCACTCCCACCCCCANCACCATCCTCCACCACCCACCACTCCACCACCACCCTANCTCACCANCACCACCTCACCACCACCCCACNACCTCCATCCCCACCACTCCACCCCCCACCANCTCCACCACCATCCACNCCCNCCCCTCCTCCACCTCCCCNCACCACTCACCACCACCCCACCACCACACTCGCCCACTNCACCACANCNCCANCCCACCACTTCANCCCACCACCACNCACCACACCCCACCANCACACATTTCCCACACACCACCTCCCCACCACCCCACCCATCCANCNCACCACACCACCCACANCTTCCACCCNNCACACCCATNCATCCACCCACCACACACACACAACATCCANCCCNCCACCACCTACCCCACTCACCACCACCNCNCACCCANCACTNCACACANCNCNCNCACTCACACANCACCCNCCNNCANCCACCCCCCACCCNCCCANCNCACNCCNNCACTCAACACCANCCCACCATCCACCACCTANCNCACCACACCACCTCACCCANCACCANCNCTANCCCCCCACCACCCCCATCCNCANCANCACATCTCCNCANCACNCCACCNGGCCACNCANCACATCCCCACCACANCACACACCANCATNCNCACACNGGCCACCCNCNCCANCTTNCACCNGGCCACACACATNCAGGCCCCTCCACGCCNNCCNCCNCCNCCAGGCCCCGTGACCACCCACNCGTTGCCNCCACCACTCCCACNCCACANCACTCGTTGTTGTTGGANCCACNCCCACCNCCNCCNCCCACCTACCACCCNCANCTACCACCCGTTGTTGTGAGCCACAATCACCATCCNCCGGCCCACCANTCNCANCTGACAGCCAGCTCATNCACCAGCCCCCGGCCGACCATNCACCCNNCNCNGCNCCNNCACCCAACTTNCACTGTACCCTCCANCCCCAANCACCCCCCACCCACCNCCCCATCCCCCCCCCCACCTTCCACACCNNCCCCANCACNCCTCCCACNNNCNNCACNNCACCACCACNCCNCCCNCCCACTCCNCACNACCCNCACCACCCACAACCCCTCCACCTCCNCCACCNCCCAACCCNCCCNCANCNCANCCANCANCCCCCTCCACCACAACCCANCNCNCNCCCCCNCACACNCNCCNCTGATCACCTCCNTCACCNNCCCCACCTCCACCGATCCACCCCTACCACCCCACTTNCATAACNCACNCACCACCCCACCCNNCACCCTCCCACCATCTACACCCTATCCNCTCCATCCNCACACNCTANCCCNCTACACCNNCCCCNCCACCCCTACACCACACCCCCCACACCACCCACCCCTCCNCNCCACAACTANCNCNCNCACCCCCTACCCCACNCNCNCCCNCACCCACACCCCCTCCNCNCCCANCCCCCCNCACCNCCCCCNNANCACCCNCACANNCCCACCNCACCACAACNCCCNCCGCCTCCACTACCNCCCCCCCCCACCCCCCANCAANCCNCNCNCCACTANCNCCCACCCCCACCCACACACCCACCACCCNCAACACCCNCNCACNCCCANCATNCCCACCACCNNCATCCCTCCCCCANCACNCCTACCNCCACCCTACCNNCCACATCCCCCACACACNNCNNCTNCNCCGANNNCACACACCCCCACACACCCACCTCCNCTCACACCANCNCCCTCCACACCCCNNATCCACCCACCACCACACNCCACCAGCCATCACCACACCCCCCNCACCCCCTCCCACANCACTCCACCANCACCTCAAACCNANCACACCACNCAACCCGTGTGTACCACNCCCACCGACCCTACCACTNCNCANCACTTCCACCCACNCACCTCCCACACCCCCCACACCTCCNCACCNTGACCACCACANCANCANCANCACCTCCACACCACACCCCACCATCACCACCTCCANCACCCCACCANCTCACCANCACCCANCANCANCANCNCCACCACACCACCTCCACCACCACCANCACACCANCNCANCACACCCACCACCACACCACCANCANCNCCACCACCACCANCACCACCACCANCTCACCTGGACCACCCACCATTCCTNCACACCACCACCTTCATCCCACCACCACACCCCNNCACCTCCCCACCACTCCACCACCACCTCCNCAACCTNCACCACCACCTCCCCACCACCACCACCACCCCTAGCAGGGTTGCGGCAAGCCCCCTGGTGTTGCCGCTCGTGACTGGGGGCTTTGGGTGCGCTCCCACGAGTGACCAGCGTCTGTTCCTGCTACTCCACCACCATCTCCATCTTCGTCCTGCACGTCTCCACCATCGTACTGCTCTTCGTGGCCACCATCGACAGCGTGAGTTGCACTAGGCCTCTGTCCTCCTCGGGCCGTCAAACATCGTGGCGTCGTCGAAACGTCGAGAACCCCCGCCGCTGCTGAAATGCGGGCCCCATCGCCCTGAGTGGTACCCTGGGGGGGAGGGGGGGGGGGCGGGGGCTGGCCTTGTCGGTCGCGGATTCCACCACGGCGGTTGACTGTGTGCAGGGGTCACCCAGCTGTTGACGACGATGCTGATGATGTAGTTTGGATGATGATAATTAGGGTGATGATAGGGTGATGCTGTTGACGATGGTGTTGTTGCTGATGATGATGATAGTTTGGATGATGATGATGATAACTCTGATGATAATTAGGGTGATGCTGTTGACGATGATGTTGCTGCTGCTGCTGGTTCTTCACGTTCTGCAGATGTAGATGCCACTGGTTCTTCACGTTCTGCAGATGTAGATGCCACTGGTTCTTCATGTTCTGCAGGTTAGATGCCACTGGTTCTTCATGTTCTGTAGATGTAGATGACTGGTTCTTCACGTTCTGCAGATGTAGGTGCCACTAGTTCTTCATGTTCTGTAGATGTAGATGCCACTGGTTCTTCACGGGTTCTTCACGTTCTGCAGGTGTAGATGCCACTGGTTCTTCACGTTCTGCAGATGTAGATGCCACTGGTTCATGTTCTGTAGATGCCACTGGTTCTGCAGATGTAGAAGCCACTGGTTCTTCACGTTCTGTAGATACCACTGGTTCTTCACGTTCTGCAGATGTAGATGCTACTGGTTCTTCATGTTCTGCAGATGTAGATGCCACTGGTTCTTCACGTTCTGCAGATGTAGATGCCATTGGTTCTTCATGTTCTGCAGATGTAGATGCCACTGGTTCTTCATGTTCTACAGATGTAGATGCCACTGGTTCTTCACGTTCTGCAGATGTAGATGCCACTGGTTCTTTTCGTTCTGCAGATGTAGATGCCACTGGTTCTTCACGTTCTGCAGATGTAGATGCCACTGGTTCTTCACATTCTGCAGATGTAGATGCCACTGGTTCTTCACGTTCTGTAGATGTAGATGCCACTGGTTATTCACGTTCTGCAGATGTAGACGCCACTGGTTCTTCATGTTCTGCAGATGTAGATGCCACTGGTTCTTCATGTACTGCAGATGTAGATGCCACTGGTTCTTCACGTTCTGCAGATGTAGATGCCACTGGTTCTTCACGTTCTGTAGACGCCACCACCGCCATCTATTGCGCGGCGGTTGAACTTACGACTCTCGGCCCGAACAGGCTGCTGGACATACGGACAGGTTTGTTCGTATCTCTGAAAGTTCGTAAGTCGAACGTTCGTAAGTAGAGGTGAGTCCCTGTCGTGCCAATCTGCGCGTGACGGCGGTTGTGCTTTGGCCCCCACCTACCCCCCCCCACCCTCCGGCAGTCGTGGGTGACTTCGGGCAACGTGGTCACGGACCTGTGGCAGCAGTGCAACCTCCTGGACAGTGGCTCGTGGATCTGCATCGCACCGTTTGAGTCCCAAGGTCAGAACCGGTCGTAGCGCCGCTAAGTCCGATCGCGACCCGAGCTGTGGGCGGAGCTACCCGGCTGTGGGCGGAGCTAACCGAGCTGTGGGCGGAGCTACCGAGCTGTGGGCGGAGCTACCCGAGCTGTGGGCGCAGCTACCCGAGCTGTGGGCGGAGCTACCCGGCGGTGGGCGGAGCTAACCGAGCCGTGGGCGGAGCTACCCGAGTTGTGGGCGGAGCTACCCGGGTTGTGGGCGGAGCTACCCGGGTTGTGGGCGGAGCTACCCAGCTGTGGGCGGAGCTACCCGAGCCGTGGGCGGAGCTACCCGAGCCGTGGGCGGAGCTACCCGAGCTGTGGGCGGAGCTACCCGAGCGTGGGCGGAGCTACCCGAGTTGTGGGCGGAGCTACCCGAGCTGTGGGCGGAGCTACCCGAGCTGTGGGCGGAGCTACCCGAGCTGTGGGCGGAGCTACCCGGGTTGTGGGCGGAGCTACCCGAGTTGTGGGCGGAGCTACCCGAGTTGTGGGCGGAGCTACGGACAGACCAGAGGTGGCTGGCTGCCAGAGGCCACCAAAGTTCGATTCCCGCTCACGGCCAACACCGGTGACGATTATCTGAACCGGCCGTGGGCCTCCCCTAGGTCGACTCGGCCTCAAATGAGTACCCGGTGCGGTGTGTAAACATCGCCACTGGGGAGACAAAGGCGGCCGGGCGTGGTGTGCTGGCCACCCACCCCCTCGTGTGTGCCGTGCCGGCTTTCATAGGTGGCGCTCGCTAACAGCACTTGCCCAGGGTCTAATGGAAGGCTGCACGGGGATCTTTGTCATTAATTTAGTGTGTTCTTTTCCCTCTCTCCTACTTTACTACGCGTTCTTCGTACTCATTGACGTGTAAATGTTTTCTCTAACCCCTCCCTCTCGCTGCCTCCGCCCCCTCTGTCTATTTAAGGCCACCCACAGAGACGATCACCCCTCTCTGTGCCTGTGTTACTCTCTCTCTATGTATCTTGGGGATATCTGTCTGCTTATATGTCTGTCTATAGTTTTCTGGTTAGATTTTATGTCGTTATTTCATTTATACCTGATGATGACGATTTCTCGTGTTGCGATCGAAACGTCGTAGTATGCTATTATTGAATTTATTATTTTATCTTTATACGTGACTTTACCGAAAGAACCAAAGAATACTTGTATTCTTAGGTTTTTTTTTTTCGGTAAAGTCACGTAGGTAAAACATCAAAATTAATAAAAATAAAATAAAACAAAAATCACGACGTTTCGGAGGCAACACGTCGTGATTTTTATTTTATTTTATTTTCATTAATTTTGATGTTTTACCTACGTGACTTTACCGAAAAAAAAAAACCTAAGAATATGAATCCTTGCAGTCACGAAAGCTTCAAATCTAGAACGAATAATTGTTCCTTGTGTTTGCCGGGCGGGGTGGTGCAGGCGAGTGGCTGCAGGCGGTGCAGGGCCTCATGGTCCTGTCGGTGGTGTTCTGCTGCGTGTCGCTCTTCCTCTTCATCTACCAGCTCTACCAACTCAAGAAGGAGGTCGCTTCGTCATCACGGGGGTCTTCCACCTTCTGGCTAGTGAGTGGCTCTCTCTCTCTCGCTCTCTCTCTCTCGCTCTCTCTCCTTTTTTTACGATCAGTGGAAACAAGAAGATGCTCGGTGTAGTCGGCACTTTGCTTCGTTCATCATTTCGTAATTTTTTTTTACTTTGCTTTATGTAAACCCCAACTCTCGCTCACTCTCTCGCTCATTCTCTCGCTCGCTCTCTCGCTCACTCTCTCGCTCTCTCGGTCGCTCTCTCGGTCGCTCGCTCTCTCGCTCGCTCTCTCGCTCGCTCTCTAGCCCGCTCTCTCGCTCGCTCGCTCTCTCGCTCGCTCTCTCGCTCGCTCTCTCGGTCGCTCTCTCGCTCGCTCTCGGTCGCTCTCTCGCTCGCTCTCTCGGTCGCTCTCTCGCTCGCTCTCTCTCTCGCTCTCTCGCTCGCTCTCTCGCTCGCTCTCTCGCTCGCTCTCTCGCTCGCTCTCTCGCTCGCTCTCTCACTCTCTCGCTCGCTCTCCCTCTCTCTCTCGCCCCCGGTGCGAAAGATGCTCAATGGATGTACATGCAAAGCTCCTGTTTTAGGCGGTCATCAGTTATAGCTTGAAATTTTTCTAAAATGGAGAGGGGGGGAGGGGGTCGCTTTGCACGCTGCGTGGCGACGTTTAAAACGGAGCGCCGGTCCGGTCGTCATCGCTCTCCGCCGGGAGCGGTGAGTCGACGGACAACGATCCTCACGGCGAAATGTGGCGGTCCAGGAGGTCAAGGAAGCCTCCCTTCTCCTTATTCTTAAGTTTTTTCGGTAAAGTCACGGAGGTAAAACATTAAAAAAGTTAAATAAAATAAAAATCACGACGTTTCGGAGGCAACACAAGCTTCCGTCTTCAGGTGGAAGCGTCACAGCCACGACAGCTGTATCAAGTGAATGAGAGATTACAAGAGCTACCACTCCGTATATATAATGGTTGAAGAGTGGGGAAGGGCCAAATACAGCACACTTTTTATTAATATGGTAAGGTGACTTAAGTAAGAATAGACTGCATAACAAATGACTGAGTTTAGTGGTTGTCGTGATCTTTATTTTATTTTTTATTAATTTTGATGTTTTACCTACGTGACTTTACCGAAAAACCTAAGAATATGAATCCTTGCAGTCACGAAAGCTTCAAATCTAGAATCCCTTCTTCTTGGTTCTTTCGGTAAAGTCACGTAGAAGGGAAAATAAAATAATAATAATAAAATAATTCTCACGACGTTTCGGCCACAACGCAAGCAGCCGTCCTCAGGTGAAAACCAGGTCTGTCGCCTCGACAGACTTGCATTGTGGCCGAAACGTCGTGAGAATTATTTATTATGGTAGAAAGTTTCTATTTATTTATTATTTTATTACTTCCCTTCTACGTGACTTTACCGAAAGAACCAAGAAGATGAATCCCTGCAGTCACGAAAGCTTTAAATCGAAATTAAATATTTATTATGTTTAATTGTTATTATTTCATTATTTCCCTTCTACGTGACTTTACCGAAAGAACCAAGAAGATGAATCTCTGCAGTCACGAAAGCTTTAAATCGAAATTAAATATTTTATTATGTTTTAATTGTTATTATTTTATTACTTCCCTTCTACGTGACTTTACCGAAAGAACCAAGAAGATGAATCTATGTAGTCACGAAAGCTTTAAATCGAAATTAAATATTTTATTATGTTTTAATTGTTATTATTTTATTACTTCCCTTCTACGTGACTTTACCGAAAGAACCAAGAAGATGAATCCCTGCAGTCACGAAAGCTTTAAATCGAAATTAAATATTTTATTATGTTTTAATTGTTATTATTTTATTATTTCCCTTCTACGTGACTTTACCGAAAGAACCAAGAAGATGAATCCCTGCAGTCACGAAAGCTTTAAATCGAAATTTAAGAAGCCTCCCNTTTTTTGCTGACCGCGTGACGATTTCATTTTGTTTGGCTGTGTCGGGTGGCGGGGACCCTGATGATGACGTCCCCCCCCGCCTCCCCCCCTGCCCCCCCTGCCCCCCACCAAAATAAATAATCAATTGCCAATCGTCACAATTCTCGCCGTGACACACCTACGACACATTTCGGTGTCCCGACTTTGCGTCTCGAATTATTTCGACGTTTTTATGCTGCTGCTGCTGCTGCTACGCATGTCCACGTGCCGATCATCCGCCACTCCGTTGAGCTCTTCGTTTGTGATGGGCAAAAAAAAAGCAAAGCTTATGGCTCAGTGGGCCTTGGCTGGTAAATAAATATTGTCTTTTTTAAATCCTCTATATTAAGTTCACTTGCTTGCGCGCTTACGACCGTGCAAATCTTTCGGTCGTTTTTTAACCCACTTCCCGTGATCCAATCGAGCTGACATTTTGCGTGTGACAATTAATTTTCGTGAANTTTTTTTTGCAAAATTTGACACTTTGTAGGAAAAAATAAATTATATTTAATTACCAATTGCTTAATGGTGGCAGGCAATCATCTGACCCATAGGTGGCAGCCATCTCAAGCCAGAGGACGAGAAGACTCTAGCCGCCACGCATATAAAGGATTTATAGTGAAAAACTTTGTTTTTACGGGTTTACTTGTTAAAAGTGTTTTGGTTACCTTCCCAATAAGTGTTGTAACGTTCTGACCCACCCTCCCCTCCCCTCCCTTACTGGACATCTGTGAAAAAGCGCTTCACAGCTCATAGGATTCCTCCCACAGTCCGATTGTGATGTCACCGATTGTGATGTCACCGATTGTGATGACTCTGATTGTGATGACTCTGATTGTGATGACTCTGATTGTGATGTCACCGATTGTGATGTCACCGATTGTGATGTCACCGATTGTGATGTCACCGATTGTGATGTCACCGATTGTGATGTCACCGATTGTGATGACTCTGATTGTTATGTCACCGATTGTGATGTCACCGATTGTGATGTCACCGATTGTGATGTCACCGATTGTGATGACTGATTGTGATGACCCCGATTGTGATGACTGATTGTGATGACGCTGATTGCTGCGTGTGTTCTTCCTCGACTCGCCGCTGGCGCCAGGCTTGTGCGTGCTCATCGGGGCGGCCGTGTACACCACCCAGAGGCCGTCTGTGCCGCCCTACGCAAGGGGCTCCTTCGGACACAGCTACGTGATCGCGTGGGTCGCCTTCTCCCTCGGCCTCGTCAACAGCCTCATCTACCTCTTTCTGCGCAAGCGCTCGTGAATTACGACCGGCGACCCGCACGCACGCACGCGCACGCTTGCGCACGCGTGCGTGCGCACGCTTGCGCACGCACGCACGCGTACGCTTGCGCACGCACGCACGCGCACGCTTGCGCACGCTTGCGCACGCACGCGTACGCTTGCGCACGCGCACGCGCGTACGCTTGCGGGCAGTCGCGGCGATCGATTTGCGACGAGGTTGTGAAGTCGGTCGGCGATCGTCGCGTCAATTCGATCGCCGTCGGGGAGGGAGGGAGGGAGGGGGACAAAAAACCTGGAAATTCTCAACGACGCGCCGTGCAATGAGCTCGCGGGTTAGCGGCAGGTCAAACGCGGGGCCCGTCAAAGTTCGAACGGGGAGACACGGTGTGTGTGCGTGCGAACGTGAAAACGGGCGGCCGTGTTTTTTTTGTTCTTCAAATGTTCATCTTGCTGCTTCTGCTGATGCTGCTGCATCAGTAATCTGGCCAGTACCAGTCCAGTGCCAGTTCCAGTCCAGAACCGGTCCCGCAGGATTCGTCCTGCCATTGATCCAATCAATCAAGCATCTTTGTTCGGGGTTAGGGTCACGCGGCCGTAGATTTGTGGCAAAATTCTCGATTCCAAAATCGATTTTTTATAATTAGTTTTTGGGTTCAGACCGCCGGGCCTAGTCGACTGTGTGTGTCGTACACCCTCCTCCACCCGACTTGTCAATGCGACGATCAAACGTGAGCCAATGCTGTTTATTGCTTCAGCAGCAGCGAGCAGCTTGCAGCAGCAATAGCTATCAGCAGCGGCAAGTATCGGCTAGCGATCTGCGTGAACGATGCAATATAAATCTATTAGCGAGACTAAAACTGGTGCGGAAAGCCACTAGGCCGGTGTTCTGAACATATTGGGCGCCGCGGTGGCTAGGAGATGTTAACTACCTCGCCTGGTATGCAGGAGGTCGTGGGTTCGATCCCGACCCTGACGCCTGCTGCTGTATATTTGGGGTTTGCGTGTTCACCCGTGGGCAGGTGCATTTTTCACCGGGTCCTCCGATTTCCTCCACGTTTCGAATCGTCGTGCGTTCAGAGCATTGGCTGCCGTACATTTCCACGATAAGCCACTTCGCTCAGCTGTCATTGTGGCTTTTAATGTTTTGCTTCTACGAAGGTTTACACGGCCGACCCTGTAACTGCAGAATGGAGCCCCTTCACACAGCAAACACCGCTGCCTGGATGGGCGTCGATCATGTGCAGTTGTTGTTGGAAAGGCGAATGGTTTCCGTGGGAGCAACCCTACACAATTGCCGCACCCTTTCCGTGACGTTTTTTTCTCTCCACCCACCAATTTTGCCGTGGTTTACTGAACTTTCATCTAGGATTGACGCTTTCGTGACTGCGGGAATACTAGACTCATTGGTTCTTTCGGTAAAGTCACGTATGTAGAAATAAAATAGAAATTTAATTGAAATCAAAATAGATCATTTTAATTAAATTTTCATTTTATTTCTTACATACGTGACATTACTGAACTTTACCGCGCCAAAGCGTAGCCTCAAATCATCACCTTTCGATTTAAAGCTTTCGTGACTGCAGGGATTAAAATCAGTTTCAAAGACAGTGCATACATTATCAGAGTATTGTTTTTTGTTTGCATTTGACCGCAAGTATTGTGGTTAATGTAAGCATGATGCCTTGCAAAAGGTGTCAATTTTGTTGCCAGAAAAAAGGGGAAAACCCCTATCAGTATAAAGGGCATTTAATTCTTAATGAATGTTTTGGGGTAAGATCGCGTGAGAATAAATATGTCGTAACCCTACCACCACCCTACCAGACACGGCCAGTAAGGTTTGTCACGTAAACAACACGCCAATTAGTTACTAATATAGTGTTAGTAGTTAGGTAGTAGTGTGTGTATAGTAGTGTAGTGTATGTGTAGTGTAGTGTATAGTAGTGTAGTGTATAGTAGTGTATAGTAGTGTATTGTAGTGTATAGTGTAGTGTATNGTAGTGTATAGTGTAGTGTATAGTGTATTGTAGTGTATAGTAGTGTATAGTAGTGTATAGTGTGTAGTGTATAGTAGTGTATAGTGTAGTAGTAGTGTGTAGTGTAGTGTATAGTAGTGTATAGTGTAGTGTAGTAGTGTACAGTGTAGTGTATAGTGTAGTGTATAGTAGTGTGTAGTGTATAGTAGTGTATAGTGTAGTGTATAGTAGTGTATAGTAGTGTATAGTAGTGTATAGTGTAGTGTATAGTAGTGTATAGTGTAGTGTATAGTAGTGTATGTAGTGTACAGTGTAGTGTATAGTAGTGTATAGTGTAGTATACTATTTCAGCCACCGGCGTGTTGGAGAGTAAATCCACAACATTTACAATTTGAGTAGTACGACGTTTTGCTGGTTATTACATCCAGCATCATCGGGCGATTTGCCAGAACAGTGAAGCAATCCACCTTTTAAACTGGCTGTGTCGGATGGTGGAGGGTGAGGACACATACATTTACGCGATCTGACCCAAAAACCTTTATGATGAAGATTGGTCGTGAAAGTCTACGTGTTAACAAGTAAACCCGTAAAACAAAGTTTTTCACTATAAATCCTTTATATGCGTGGCGGCTAGAGTCCCTCGTCCTCTGGCTTGAGATGGCTGCCACCTATGGGTCAGATGATTGTCTGCCAGTATTAAGCAATTGGTAATTAAATATTTAATTTGTTTTCCCTAAAAAGTGTAAAATTTTGGAAATTTCTTTTTCACGAAAATTAATTGTCACGCACAACGAGTCTGTGTGGAAAATGTCAGCTCGATTGGATCACGGGAAGTGGGTTAAAAAACGACCGAAAGATTTGCACGGTCGTAAGCAAGCAAGCAAGCACGCAAGCAAGCACGCAAGCAATCAAGCAAGCGAACTTAATATAAAGGATTTAAAAAGGGCATTTNAAAAAAAAACATCACACTTCTCATATGTGCTTCTACCAAGGGTTACCTCTTTTCCACTGCACAACCGAGCCGTGCCTAGCCAGCCCGGCATGGTTCGGGAGGCGGCCCAGCTGTTGTTGTTTTTCCACTGCAGAAGCCGCGCGCGGTGAACGAGCGGAGGCGCGCTTGGGTGACACGGTAGTGACTCCCAGAGGTGGGACAAAGTCATTGTTATGCAAGTCCAAGTCGAGTCTGAAGTCATCAATTCATGACTCGAGTCTGACTCGAGTCCAAGTCACATGACTCGAGTCCACACCTCAGAGGTGGGACAAAGTCATTGTTATGCAAGTCCAAGTCGAGTCTGAAGTCATCAAATTCATGACTCGAGTCTGACTCAGTCCAAGTCACATGACTCGAGTCCACACCTCAGAGGTGGGACAAAGTCATTGTTATGCAAGTCCAAGTCGAGTCTGAAGTCATCAAATTCATGACTCGAGTCTGACTCGAGTCCAAGTCACATGACTCGAGTCCACACCTCAGAGGTGGGACAAAGTCATTGTTATGCAAGTCCAAGTCGAGTCTGAAGTCATCAAATTCATGACTCGGTCTGACTCGAGTCCAAGTCACATGACTCGAGTCCACACCTCTGGTGACTCCACATACTTACCGCGTTCCGACTGACGTCACGCACGGTGAACGAGCGGACACGCGTGTGGGTAGCGACGGCGTGTCACCCACGGCACGGCACGGTTTGTGGCTGGTGGAAAAGGCAGCGGCTCGGGTGTTCGCGAACCAGTTCTGATGAGCACCGAGAGAGAATGCTGTTAATGATGAAGTAACTAGGATCGTGTAGTGTCTAGATTCGTAGCAGGATTGCTGTATTACGCAAATAATTTTTAACCTCTTCTCTGTGTTAAGTAAGTAAAAAAATTAAGCCACGTAACCCTTTACATTATTTTGGGAATGCTATAAAAAATGTTACATTTAATTGACTAAATTTTTGCGGTCAAATTGACAACGCAAAGTGACTGTAAACACGCATTTAAAAAAATTTAATCCAGAACAAAAATGTTTGAAAAAAAAACCTCGTATGAACTTCGATTTCTTGCATGTGTGTGTGTGCTTCTCATAGATTCTCCAGTTGCTCTTGGCTCCGAGAGCCAGTTGGACTGGCAGCAGTGGTGTAGTAAACTACATTATCAGTGGTGTAGTAACTACATTATCAGTGGTGTAGTAAACTACATTATCAGTGGTGTAGTAACTACATGATCAGTGGTGTAGTAACTACATTATCAGTGGTGTAGTAACTACATTATCAGTGGTGTAGTAACTACATTATCAGTGGGTAGTAACTACATTATCAGTGGCGTAGTAACTACTTTATCTGCTAGTAACTACATTATCAGTGGCCTATAACTACATAATGGTGAAACATCAGCATCTACATCTGCAGAACGTGAAGAACCAGTGGCATATACATCTGCAGAACGTGAAGAACAGTGGCATCTACATCTGCAGAACGTGAAGAACCAGTGGCATCTACATCTACAGAACGTGAATAACAGTGGCATCTACTTCTGCAGAACATGAAGAACAGTGGCATCTACATCTGCAGAACGTGAAAACCAGTGGCATCTACATCTGCAGAACGTGAAGAGCCAGTGGCATCTACATCTGCAGAACATGAAGTAACAGTGGCATCTACATCTGCAGAACGTGAAGAACCAGTGGCATCTACATCTGCAAAACGTGAAAAGACAGTGGCAGCTACATTTCTAGAACGGGAAGAACAGTGGCATCTACATCTGCAGAACGTGAAGAACCAGTGGCATCTACATCTGCAGAACGTGAAAACCAGTGGCATCTACATTGCAGAACGTGAAGAACAGTGGCATCTACATCTGCAGAACGTGAAGAACCAGTGGCATCTACATCTGCAGAATGTGAAGAAACAGTGGCATCTACATCTGCAGAACGGCAAACGCAGTGGCATCTACATCTGCAGAACGTGAAGAACCAGTGGCATCTACATCTGCAGAACGTGAAGAACCAGTGGCATCTACATCTGCAAAACGTGGCATCTACATCTGAGAAAAGACAGTGGCATCTACATTTCTAGAACGAAGAACAGTGGCATCTACATCTGCAGAAGTGAAGAACCAGTGGCATCTACATCTGCAGAACGTGAAGAACCAGTGGCATCTACATCTGCAGAACGTGAAGAAACAGTGCATCTACATCTGCAGAACGTGAAGAACCAGTGGCATCTACATCTGCAGAAGTGAAGAAACAGTGGCATCTACATCTGCAGAACATGAAGTNACAGTGGCATCTAATCTGCAGAACGTGAAAACAGTGGCATCTAATCTNCAAAACGTGAAAACATGGCACTACATTTCTAGAACTNAAGAACCAGTGGCATCTACATCTATAGAACGTGNAAGAACCAGTGGCATCTACGTCTACAGGAGATTATACACGTGTGCCANTCCCCGTGTGTGGAAGCGTACAACACGTGGAATCGACAGGAGTAAAGTTGGATTCTCAGACAAATCGACTTACGAACAACGNCTTGAANAGACCTGTGGAACCTAACTCTTCGTAAGCTGAAGAGTCACTGCACAATTTGACGCCAATTGCGAACCGCACACAGTGACCATCCCCTCCACCTTGGGGTGCCGAGGTGATTCCGTCGGCAGACGAGGCCAGCCAGCGACGTGTTGGGATCTCGATGTAAAGAAAAGAAGAAAAATAACCGAATAATCATTTGGTGGCAGAACGCAACCCTCCTAATTGTGAGATTAGCGGCAAAACTCACCCCCACTCCACCCTAAAATTTGGCAATTTCAGCACTCAACTACCCCACTCCCCCTCGTCCTCTGTCGCTCACTCGTTTGTCGCTCATCCTCTTTCCCGACACAATCGGGCCAATGCGGGTAATGTCGCGTTTTGCGGCCTCAAAAGGCCAGGCCTCTAAAAACTCTTTGATTCTATTCCTGGCGCGTGATTGGGCGGGCGGGGAGACCTACAGAATCATATGGGAACCTATAGACTTGCAAGGACCTACAAAATCATACAGGAACCTATAGACTCGCATAGAGACCTAAGAATCATATAGGATCCTAAGACTCGTATAGAGACCTACAGAATCATACAGAAACCTATAGACTCGCATAGAGACCTCAGAAACACTATAGGAACCTATAGACTCTAGAGAGAGCCATCGACTGGCACATAGAGAGACCCGCAGGCTCANACAGAGACCCATAGACTCGCATAGAGACCTCAGAATCATACAGGAACCTATAGACTTGCATAGAGACCTACAAAATCATACAGAAACCTATAGACGCATAGAGACCTACAGAATCATACAGAAACTGTAGACTCGTAGAGAAAGCCATCGACTGGCACATAGAGAGACCCGCAGGCTCACATAGAGACCCATAGACTCGCATAGAGACCTACAGAATCATATAGTGGCTCTACAGAATCATATAGGAACCTATAGACTCAAACAGGTGGCCAGACACTGACACGGAGACCTATAGGCTTACGCAGAGACCCGTAGGATCTGTCCCGGCAGCATATCCCACTATCTGTATGAACACACAGAGACCCATGAACTCCAACAGAGACACCATAGGAGCCGTCCTATAAGACTGTAATTCCTCGTTCAGCGTGGTAGAAGCGTGCCTGATAAGTGAACTGGGATGAGGGTGCCCACGCACCGTATCACTGCAAGTTCAAGTTCATTGATTAGGTATATAGCCCTGTGAGCCATCGGCTCTTGAATCGGGTGCAACCGCAACAAACAAAAAACAAAACATGAACAAAAAACATCTTAAAGTGAATATGTGACGAAATGCAAACAGAAAATCAGCCGCGCGGCTCAAGAAAGAAAGTAATTCGTCATTGAGCCCTCAGACACCGCGTTGTAACGGGGCGAGGTGGGGGAGTTCGCGTTATAACGGGACACGCTCTGGGTTATAGTGGGGCGCGCTCCCACGTCATAACGGCGGTGGCAAATGTTGAACATGTGGGCGCAGTTTGACATCGGCCAACAGCAGAAGTCGCAAACGGGTTTTGATTCCTTACCCGTACCCGGCCGCACCAGGGTCGCAAACGGGAACCCGTACCCGGCCGGGTACGGGTACCCGAAATGGTAACGGGTAGTGTACGCCTACCCGGTACCCGGCCGCACCTCCGGCTACCACCCGTGGCGTTAGCGTATGTAGGGTACGTCGGGCCGGTGTGACCTCAACAGCGGTGGCGTTGGCGAATGTTGAACACGAGGGGCATCTTCTTGGTTCTTTCGGTAAAGTCACGTAGAATGGAAATAATAAAATAATAAAAATAAACATAATAAAATAATTCTCACGACGTTTCGGCCACAACGCAAGCAGCCGTCCTCAGGTGGAGAACAGGTCTGTCGAGAAGACAGTCTGAATGACACACCCAGGCTTGGAGCGACTATTTAAGCTGGGATGGAGGGGGAAGAGCGTCTTGACAAAATCATTTGCATATCAAGAGGAATTTAGCATATTTATGGAAAATGCAGATATGCGATTAGTACTACTTGTGAATTGCGTAGGAGGTTTTGGCGGGGGGTTTTAAATCATTATGCCCGTGCATTATGCGGGATTAGCAGCATCAAAGGGAGGGGATAGCGGTAGCATTAATAAAGGGAAGGAATGTTAATAGTATGTAGCTGCACGAGGGGGCAGTCTAACATCAACAGCGGTGGCGAATGTTGAACACGAGGGGGCAGTCTGACTCTGCGAAACCCGAGGATTGGGGTTCATTCTCTACCAGGCACCGCAGTTCAAGTTCATGTATTAGGTGTAGCCCTGTGAGCCATTCGGCTCTTGAATCGGGTGCAACCGCAACAAACNAAAAACATGAACAAAAAACATCTTAAAGTGAATATGTGACTGAGTGCAAACAGAAAATCCAAGAAAAGACAGCAAAATATTGCAGAAAAAAACACCGTTCACCAACACTGTGTGCAAAAATCCCAGTGGATGCAAGTCAAACGACAACAACAACCACAAGACAACTTAGATTAAGGCCATCAGTCTAATCTGTACTACAACAAACAAACATGGCCAAACCAAACACTTTTCGAAATCACCAAAATAAAGCCATGAAAGCAATGAACAGTGATCATAGGAACTGTGACGGAATTTGCTTTGAGGTGGCCGTGGTGGCGGCTGACGGGTCCCGCTCACGGCAAACACCGGTGACGATTATCTGAACTTGGTGCTGGGACCTCCCCTAGGTCGACTCGGCCTCAAACGAGTACCTGGTGCGGTGGGGTTAAAACATCGCCACTGAGGGGGTGGGTGGCCAGCACCACGCCTGGCCGCCTTTGTCTCCCTAGTGGCGATGTTTACTACACACCGCACCAGGTACTCATTTGAGGCTGAGTCTACCTAGGGGGAGGCCCAGATAATCGTCACCGCTCCACGCACGCACACACAGACACGCGCGTCAAACAGCTAACTCCCGTTTGAAATTTCCTCTTCACCTTGGGGAGGCCCTGCCTAGGATTGTGAGCCAATTAGAAGATATAATTGAAAAAATTTCTATAAAAAAAATATTTAAAAACAATTCCACGGATCAGAGCCTGGATCTGTATGGACGTCCGCTTCGAATGTTGTTACGATTTTCGCGTTCGCGCCATTGCTTGAATCTCTCCACTCCGAAGCGTTTTCCCGCTGTCCCACCGCTCTGCTGCGTGGTGTCTGACGTTTCGCTCCACGTGCCAGGCGGGAGCCTCCTTTCAGCCTCGATTGCTACCGATTACGGTAGCGATCGATGCGATGACTGCTTGCGTCAATTCTCGACCCTTGCTCAAAGTGTCGCCTACCATCCCACCCATCACCCACCCATCCACCCACTCATCCACCAACCCACCCACTCACCCACCAACCCATCCACTCACCATCCACCCACCAACACCCACCCACCATTCACTCACCCACTCATCCACCCACCCATCCATCCATCCACCCACCCACCCACTCATCCACCCACCATCCACCCACCATCCACATACCCATCCACCCACCCATCCACCACCCATCCACTTACCCACCCACCATCCACCCACTCACCACCCACCCATCCACCANCCACCCATCCACCTACCCATCCACCACTCATCCACCCATCCACCCACTCACCACTCACCACCACCCATCCACTCACTCACCCATCCACCCACTCACCACCCCACCCACTCACCACCCACCCACTGACCCACCCATCCACCACTCACCCACCATCCACCCATCCACTTATCCACTCATCCACCCATCCACCCACCACCCACTCATCCACCACCCACCACCCGCCCATTTTTATTTTATTTGTTACACGGATATTTAATAACGGAAGATCCGTGGTGTTGCGTAAGCGCAGCAGCAGCAACAACAACAAAGACAAAAAAAGTCAACACAACACAAGCCACCTGACGATCACAAATGATAGCTCAACGAAGTGGATTATCACAACCACGTGGACATTTATAGCGGCAACCGCCAAATAACTTTAAAAGCTTGATGTTGCTTCGAATTGTGGAGGGGAAAACCACGAAGAAAAATTAACCCGTAAAACTAAGTTTTTCACTATAAATCCTTTATATGCGTGGCATCGGTTTTATTTTATTATTCATTTCTGTTTTTCTTGAGTAAGAGTTTCATTTTTATCACATTGGTATTTTAAATTAAATATGAAAAAAAAAATTCCTGAAAAAGTGGAAAATTTTGGGAAAAAAATTTCACGAAAATAAATTGTCACGCACAACGAGTCTGTGTGCAAAATGTCAGCTCGATTGGATCACGGGAAGTGGGTAAAAAAACGAGCGAAAGATTGCACGGTCCTAAGCAAGCAAGCGAACTTAATATAAAGGAATTAAAATATATTCGTCTGTGGAGGACGCGGGATCGATCCCGCGACCTTTGGCATGGGAAGCGAGGGCGCTACCAACTGCGCTACTCCGCCACGGCCTGTGGAGGGGTTACGCTCTGGCTCTTACACTCTGACGTTCAGCCAAAGCCAAGAATGAGTTCTATTTGAATATATGTAAAAAATTTTACCTAAAAAGTGTAAAATTTTGGGAATTTTTTTCACGAACAATAATTGTCTGGCACAACGAGTCTGTGTGCAAAATGTCAGCTCGATTGGATCACGGGAAGTGGGTTAAAAAACGACCGAAAGATTTGCACGGTCGTAAGCACGCAAGCAAGCAAGCGAACTTAATATAAAGAATTTAAAAATCCACGCGACCAAGACCAGTGAGACACGCAAACTCCAAATAAACAGGTATCGTCATACTCTTAGATCTTTCGGTAAAGTCACCGTGTAGGTAAAAAATGAAATTAAAATTAAGAAAATAAAACAATAAAATCACGACGTTTCGGAGGCAACACAAGTCCCGTCATCAGGTGGGACCCGTCACAGCCAGATTTGCTGTATCAAGTGAGGCAGGGGATTCCAAGATTCAAGTTCTTAAATACAAGTTCACTTGATGCAGCAAATCTGGCTGTGACGGTCCACCTGATGACGGAGACTTGTGTTGCCTCCGAAACGTCGTGATTTTTATTGTTTTATTTCATTTTTTTACCCACGTGACTTTACCGAAAGAACTAAGAGTACGAATTCCTTGCAGTCACGAAAGCTTCAAATCTAGAAGCATCGTCATGGTCGGGATCGAACCCACGACCTCCTGCATAGCAGGCGAGGTAGTTAACATCTCGCTACCGCGGGCCTCGAACAGTTGAGCAGCGGCGTTTCTTTGCATCGGCTGCCGTGTGAAAACTGCCTGGCTGTGTCGTTCCACACGAAGCTCTGGGTCACTCTCGGCCACAGTCCATCCATCAATGCGCTTGCGAAAACGTGGAGGCCCCTCGAAAGCAAACATCTGCGCCGGTTTAAAACATATAGGCTGGCCCCTGCCTACGACGCATGCCGAGTTTTAACCAGGCTCTCTTATTAGTGCGCGAAACTCGCAGATTGTCGAAAGATCTGGACACAGTCCGTCGGTGAGCTCCTCCAGCAGGCGAGACCGTGTTGGCTGGGTCACGTATAGTACCGCACGCCCAAATAGCTGTAGTTTGACCAGCGGTGTCAAGATCGATCTCTGCGAAGGGTCCTAAACGGGCAGCTGATGAAACGCACCGAGTTCAAAATCAGAATCTTAATATCGACTGCAGGAGGTATTCTGAGCTGGATTTTTTTTGCAAATGTCCAGTATTGGCGGGTCAGTAGGGGGCACTGGTGGTGAATCTGCCAGTCAACCCATGCACCTGAGTCTGTCCCGTCAAATCCTGAGAATAAATGGAAATTCTCAAGCGCAGTGAGTTGATATGGTCTCGTCATGGACACCGATGACTGCAAGACAAAGACTGTTGGGGCAAGTGCTGTTTCCCCGTATAGCCTCAACAGACTGTTGGGCAAGTGCTGTTAGCGAGCAAAGACAAAGCTCCCCGTGTAGCCTCAACAGACTGTTGGGGCAAGTGCTGTTAGCGAGCAGACAAAGCTCCCCGTGTAGCCTCGACAGACTGTTGGGGCAAGTGCTGTTAGCGCAAGCACAAAGACAAAGCTCCCCGTGTAGCCTCAACAGACTGTTGGGCAAGTGCTGTTAGCGAGCAAAGACAAAGCTCCCGTGTAGCCTCAACAGACTGTTGGGGCAAGTGCTGTTAGCGAGAAGACAAAGCTCCCGTGTAGCCTCAACAGACTGTTGGGCAAGTGCTGTTAGCAAGCACCTATGAAGGCCGGCACAGCACACGAGGGGTGGTGCCAGCACCACGCCCGCCGNTTTTGTCTCCCTAGTGGCGATGTTTACACACTCACCATGTACTCATGAGGCTGGTCGACCTAATGCTGCACACACAAACACATAGACCCCAATAACATAAACGTAGTTTGTCACTGAATTTGGCCGATAGGTTGTAACTGGCAAAGCACCCAACAGCCTGCGTAAGCTTACCCGGGGATCTTTATCTTTGGGGCAAATAGGAACGCATGATGTATGGACATGAATAATTCATCTGTTCATTTAGAATAGTTACCATATTCATTTCATGTATTATTTATTTACAATTCTATAATTTACAATTCTGTTGTTGTTGATTGTGTTTAAGCAGTTTTTTTTTGTTGTGTATATTTATTCCGCAATGTGTATACCCGGGGTTAGATAGATACATTAGATTACAATAGCATGGGGGCTGGGGGGGAGACACACACGCATTGCAGACACCATTGCCCGGTCCATTAATGTGGTGGTGATATCAAAATAGACACAAAGATAATTGTATTGTTATAAATATATATCTATTTTGTATTGCTATCATTATGAACACAGCCCATCTAAAGACTCCCCCCGCAAGCCCCATCTGGGGGGGTGAGATGTAGCGTGAGTTGATTGATTGGAAACAGAGCCGGTCTCGAGCATGCAGTGCCTCATCAGCAGTGCCAGATGTCTCAACAACAACATCAGCAGCATCATCATCAGCATTATCAGCAGCAGCATCATCAGCAGCATCATCATCATCAGCATCATCAGAAGCAGCATCATCAGCATCATCAGCATCATCATCAGCATCATCATCATCAGCATCATCAGCATCATCATCAGCATCGTCAGCATCATCATCAGCATCATCAGCATCATCATCAGCAGTCAGCATCATCATCAGCATCATCAGCATCATCATCATCAGCATCATCAGCATCATCATCATCATCAGCATCATCATCATCATCATCAACATCATCATCATCAGCATCATATCAGCATCATCATCAGCATCAGAGTCGTCAGCATCTNANATCATCATCATCCAGCAGCATCATCATCGCATCATCATCTCAGCACGNCACATCATCATCATAGCATCATCATCATCATCATCAGCAGTAGCATCATCATCATCATCATCATCAGCATCATCATCATCATTAGTATCATCAGCATTATCATCAGTAGCTTNATCATCATCATCAGNATCATCATCATCATCATCAGNATCATCATCATCATCATCAGTGTCATATCAGCATCATCATCAGCATCATCATCAGCAGCATGCATCAGCATCATCATCATCAGCATCATCAGCATCATCATCAGCAGAGCATCATCAGCATCATCANCAGCCATCGCATCATCATCAGCATCATCATCATAGCATCANTCAGNAGCATCATCATCTCATCATCATCATCATNATCATCATCAGCATCATCATCATCAGNAGNATCATCATCATCATCAGNCAGCATCATCATCATCATCATCATCACATCATCAGCATCACATCAGCATTCGTGGGGCAGCATCATCATCATCATCATCAGCATCATCATCATCATCACATCAGCATCATCAGCATCATCACAGCATCATNATCATCATCATCATCATCATCATNATATCATCATCATCAGNATCATCATCATTCATCATCAGCACATGCCAGNACATCAGCAGCTCATCATCATCATCATCAGCAGCAGCATCATCATCAGCAGTATCATCAGCANCGCAGCATCATCAGCATCATCATCACATCATCAGCATCATCATCATCATCAGCATCATNAGCATCATCATCATCAGCACAGCATCATCAGCAAGCTCATCATCAGCATCATCATCAGTCAGCCATCAGCATCATCATCAGNATCATCATCATCAGCATCATCATCATCATCATCAGNATCATCATCATCAGCATCATCATCATCATCAGCATCAGCATCATCATCATCATCAATCGTCAGCATCATCAGCATCATCATCATCATCATCATCAGCACATNAGNATCATCATCATCAGCATCATCATCATCATCATCATCAGCATCCATNATCATCATCATCATCATCATNAGCATCATCATCATCATCATCAGCATCATCATCATCATCATCATCATNAGCATCATCATCAGCATCAGCATCATCATCNGGATCATCATCAGCATCATCATCATCATCATCATCATCATCAGCATCATCAGCATCATCATCATCATCATCATCTCATCATCATCATCATCAGCATCAGCATCATCATCAGTCATCATCATCATCAGCATNAGTAGCATCATCATCATCATCATCATCATCATCAGCATCATCAGCATCAGCAGCATCATCATCATNAATCATCATCCATCATCATCATCATCAGNATCATCAGCATCATCATCANCAGCANCGTCAGCATCATCATCATATNAGCATCATCATCATCAGCAGTCAGCATCATCATCAGCATCATCAGCATCATCATCATCATCAGCATCATCATCATCATCATCATCATCATCAGCATCAGCAGCATCATCATCAGTCTCATCATCAGCATCATCATCATCATCCGCACATCATCAGCATCATCATCATCAGCATCGCATCATCATCAGGATCATCATCACATCATCATCNGTCATCATCATCATCATCAGCATCATCATCAGCATCATCATCATCAGCATCATCATCAATCATCATCGTCATCAGCATCAGCATCATCATCAGCATCATTCATCATCAGCAGCATCATCAGCATCATCATCATCAGCACTCGTCACATCATCATCAGGATCATCATCAGCATCATCATCATCATCATCATCATCATCAGNATCATCACTCAGCATCATCATCATCAGCATCATCATCAGGTCATCATCAGCATCATCAGCATCAGCATCATCATCAGCATCATCATCATCAACAGCATCAGCATCNTCATCATCAGCATCGTCAGCATCGTCAGATCATACACAGCCATCAGCATCATCATCATCAGNATCATGATCATCNTCAGNATCATCACAGTCAGATGACAATNAGCATCATCAGCATCATCATCATCAGCATTATCAGCAGTCAGCATCTCACTCAGCGANCATCATCGAGCAGATGATAGACGCAACAGGCCCACCGTGAGCGGCATTTCGGCAGCCTTTCACNAGAGCGCGCGCACTAATCGGTTTTTGATCAACAAAGACAAAGATCCCCGTGGCCTAACAGCTGTAGGGCAAGTGCTGTTAGCAGCAGCAACAGCAGGTTAAACCGGCACGGCACACGAGGGGTGGGTGGCCAGCACCACCACCCACGGGCTTTGTCTCCCTCGTTGGCGTTTCACACATCGTTACCAGATACTCATTGAGGCTGAGTACCTAGGGAGCCCAAACGGTTCGGAAATCGCACTGNCTGGTGTTGGCAGCTCNAACCCGGGCCGCAGGCGCGCGCCCAACGCTCACCCCCCGACCACACACACACACTCACACACAATNCACACACACACACACACGCACACACACNCCACACACTCACACACACANTCACACACACACCCACACACACACAGCACACACACACCACACCCACACACACANGACCACACACACACACACCCCAAAACACACACACACACACACACACACCTCACACACACACACACACTCTCACACACACACACACNCACATCACCACACACCGCACACACACACCACCACNTACACACCCCCCACACACCCCACACACACCCACACACACACCCCACACACACACCCACACACCCCCACANTCACACACAGCACTCACACAGCACACCACACCACACTAACACACACACACACACCCACACACACACCCCACACACACCCCCCCCACAACACACACACCCCACACACACACACACACACACACACTAACACCCACACACNGGGTAGACACACACACACCGGCACACACACACACNNACACANCCACACNCACACACCCNACACACCCACCACACACCCCACACACACCACGGGTAGACACACACACCCAAGACACACACACACACACCCACACACGGGTAGACCACACACACACACACACACACACACACACCACACACCGGGGTAGACACACACACACACACACACCCACACACCGGCACACACACACCACACAGACACNCACATACACACACACCCCCACACACACACGGGTAGACACACACNCACACTCACACACACACACNGGTAGACACACACACACTCACACACACNCCCACACCCACACACNGGGAACACACACACACACCCACACCCACACACACACACACACTTAGACACACACANCCCCCCACACACACACACACCCACACACACTCACCCGCACACACCCGCACACACACACCCCCCACACACACACACACACCCACACACACTCACCCGCACACACCCGCACACACACACCCACACACACCCCCACACACACACACGGGTAGACACACCCGTGCTGCTGCTGCTGCTGCTGCGTCGTGCGCTGAGAGTGGGAGACGGCTCCGAGGCAGAATGAGACCGCCGTGAAATACTGGGGGGGGGGGGGCAAGCAAAGGAACGTCTCCACGGCAACGGCTAAGAAAGAGAGAGACACACACACAGAGACACNGAGAGAGAGAGACACACACACACAGAGACACAGAGAGAGAGACACACAAACAACACACAAAGAGACACACACAGAGACACACAGAGAGACACACACAGAGAGACACACACACACAGAGACACACACAGAGAGACACAGAGAGAGAGAGACACACAGAGAGACACACACACAGAGACACACAGAGAGAGAGAGAAACACAACAGAGAGAGAGAGACACACACAGAGACACACACACACAGAGAGAGACACACAGAGATACGTGGTAGATACACACACAGAGAGACACACACAGAGAGACACACACAGAGAGACAGAAGAGAGAGAGACACACACAGAGAGACAGAGAGAGAGAGACACCAGAGAGAGACACCACAGAGAGACACACAGACNGAGAGAGACACNCAGAGAGACACACACAGAGNCACAGAGACAGAGAGACAGAGACACACACAGACACACACACAGAGAGACACACACACACAGAGAGACACACAGAGAGAGACACACACAGAGAGAGAGACACAGACACACAGAGAACACACAGAGACACACATACAGAGACACACACAGACACACAGAGNCNGAGAGAGAGAGAGAGACACACACAGAGACACACAGACACACAGACAGATAGAGACACACAGAGACACACAGAGAGAGAGAGACACACACAGACTAACACGGACCCATAGACTACACTGGACCCCATCGACTCACACCAGACCCATAGACTAACAGGAGCCCATAGACTCACACAGGACCCATAGACTCACACAGGACCCATAGACTCACACAGNACCCATAGACTCACACAGGACCCATAGACTAACACTGGACCCATAGACTAACACGAGACCCATAGACTAACACTGAACCCATAGACTCACTCTGTACCATAGACTAACACTGGACCCATAGACTAACACGAACCCATAGACTCACTCGTACCCGTAGACTAACACTGGACCCATAGACTAACACCGGACCCATAGACTACACTGAACCCATAGACTAACACTGGACCCATAGACTACACAGGACCCATAGACTCACCGTACCCGTAGACTCACCGGACCCATAGACTAACACTGAACCCATAGACTACACGAACCCATAGACTAACACTGGACCCATAGACTCACTCGACCCATAGACTCACACGGACCCATAGATAACACTGAACCCATAGACTACACTACCCATAGACTAACACTGGACCCATAGACTAACACGAGACCATAGACTAACACCGGACCATAGACTAACACCGGACCCATAGACTCACNCGGACCCATAGACTAACACTGACCCACAGACTAACACGGCCCATAGACTAACACAGACCCATAGACTCACCGGACCCATAGACTAACACTGGACCCATAGACTAACACTNAGGACCCATAGACTAACANCGGACCCATAGACTCACACGGACCCATAGACTAACACTGCTAGCACTGGACCCATAGACTAACACTGTACCCATAGACTAACACTGGCCCTATAGACTAACACAGACCCATAGACTCACACTAGACCCATAGACTCACCTAGACCCATAGACTCACACGTGCCCATAGACTCACACTGGACCCATACACTAACACCAGACCCATAGACTAGCACTGNGACCCATAGACTAACACTGGACCCATAGACTCACACTGGACCCATACACTAACACTGGACCCATAGACTCACACTGGACCCATAGACTAACACTGGACCCATAGACTAACACTGACCCATAGACTAACACTGGACTCATAGACTAACACTGGACCCATAGACTAACACTGAATCCATAGACTCACACTGGACCCATAGACTCACACTGGACCCATAGACTAACACTGAACCCATAGACTAACACTGGACCCATAGACTAACGCTGAACCCATAGACTAACGCTGAACCCATAGACTAACACTGGACCCATAGACTTTTAGGCAGGAAATTCATTTTCAAATTTAGANTTTTTTTCTGGGGGGGGGTCCCCCAGACCCCTGGAAGATTTGNCCCCCCCCCTCAATGTTGACTCCATAGCTACGGCCTTGGATCCAAAATACAGCAGGCGTCAGGGTAAGAGATCGAACCCGACGACTTCCTGCACACCAGGGTCTACTTATCCAACTCCACGACCTTGCTATGCAGCACTTGACGAGCCCGACTCAATCACAGGCGCGGCATTTGTGGCACAACAATCCGGATTCAAACGCAGTTCCCGGTCAGCGTTGCCGGCTCAGCCGTCTCCCACCTCCGAGCAAAGCTCTGCCCGCCGGACGGAAATTTTGCCCGTGGGAATGGCGTTATACAGAGCATGAGTTCACGATGAACCTGGCAATTCGTTCTCCGTTGAAACGGATCGCCCGCCGTCACCGCCCGCTGTCTCGCAAGACGCGCGCGTCCTGACTGCGTGCNGGCGTAGCGGTGGCTAAACAGCCTTTAGTCTAAACTTAATTTGGAGCTTTCGTGACCGCAGGAATTATTCTGTGGTTCTTTCGGTAAAGTCACGTGTGAAGATAAAATAATAAATTAAATTAAATACTAGCATACGACGTTTCGATTGCAACACAAGCAATCATCGTCAGGTATAAATGAAATAGAAACACAAATCTAGTATACTTAGAAATGTAATGTAATACAACAGAGTCGGATAACATAACAGTCAACACCCTACCTGGTTGATTACGTTCTTCCTGAGAATGCTAAATTTGAGAGAGATCAAACACAGAACCAGAGACATATAGACAGACATATAAGTAGAAACAGATATCACAGATACATAGAGAGAGATACGTACATAGGCACACAGAGAATAACAGTCAACACCCTATCTGGTTGATTACGTTCTTCCTGAGAATGCTAAATTTGAGAGAGAATTAAACACAGAACCAGAGACATATAGACAAACATATAAGTAGAAACAGATATCACAGAGATACACAGAGAGAAACTACGCCTGTGTCGAGGCCTTAAATAGAGAAAGGGGGGGGGGGGGGGGGAGAGGAGGGGGCTCCAGTAGCCTCGGTAGCTTTCAATGAATCGACGACAACAACAGAAGCCACGGGAACTAATCCCGAACCCCTCTCACCCCATCCCTTCCTAATAACTCCGACCCCCCATCACCCTACCCACCACCAACCCCACCACCACCCCACCACCCACCACCCCACCCACCAACCCCACCACCCCAACACCCCACCCACCCACCACCCCACTCACTCACCANCCACCACCCCAACACCCCACCCACTCACCACCCCACCCACTCCCACCCACCCACCCACTCACCACCCACCACCCCACTACCCACCACCCACCCCACCACCANCCACCACCCAACACCCCACCCACTCCCCACCCACTCACCACTCACCACCCCACCACCCACCACCCACCCCACCCACCACCCCACCCACTCCCCACCCACCCACTCACCACCCACCACCCCAACACCCCACCCCACTCACCACCCCACCCACTCCCACCCACCCACCACTCACCACCCCACCACCCACTCCACCCACCACCACCCACCACTACCCCACCCACCACCCCACCACCCACCCACCCCCCACCACCCCACCCCCCCACCGTTGTGCAAGGCAGAGCAGCGGCACCTCAATCAATGGGACGTCAATTGACGAACACCGCGACACGTGACGCGAGCTTCCGCTGTTTGTCGGAGATAAAGTCACGTGGGGGGGGGGGGGCAATGTGCTGTGGCCGTAGCCGAATGAATGAACGAATTCATGAATCAATTCGTGAATTAATTTATGAATGAATGGGAAGTAACACGGAGTGCCCAAGTTATTTTTGTGGCAGGAGGCGTAGTGAGAGGGCCGTCCATAAATGACGTCACACGGCGTCACAAAAAGTCAGACCCCCTTAAATATGATGTCACAAAGCTCTGCCCCCCCATCCCCCCAAAAACCATATTTCCATTTTGAAAATAAAACCTGCTTCAAATCTGAAACATGTTTTGTTGTAGGCGAAAACATTTATAAAAAGGAGGCGTTGGAAAGCTGAAATTTAGCATGAAATTCATTTGAAAATATTCATCGTCTAACTAAAACTGCAGAATATTATATTGGAATTCTCTTATAATTAAAAAAATATTAAAACTAATTAAGACTACTAAAAAAATACTTGAAACTTTGTAGTAGAACGAAGCAAAATGGATACTACAATTATAACAATCACATTAATTCCCTGCGCCTCCACTCGTTGTTGTGAGCGTCGCTCCTCTGCACCCCGCTGTTGCTGGAGGGCGACTGCCTCCAACAGTCCGTTGAAGGCTATACGTGGAATCTTTGTCTTTGTTTTTTTCTTCTCCAAGGTCAAATGCTTGACAGTATCATCTCATCGCCCCCCCCCCATTTAAGCTTCGGCTGAGTTCACACGGACGTACGTGATGGCTGTGGATAATATTGATGACATATGAAACAGCACTGCAGTATCTTCTTGGTTCTTTCGGTAAAGTCACGTAGAATGGAAATAATACAATAATAAAAATAAAACATAAAAAATAATTCTCACGACGTTTCGGCCACAACGCAAGCAGCCGTCCTCAGGTGGAGAACAGGTCCTGAATGAAACGACAGGTGAACAGGTCTGTCTTCTCGACAGACCTGTTCTCCACCTGAGGACGGCTGCTTGCGTTGTGGCCGAAACGTCGTGATTTATTTATTTTATACCTACGTGACTTTACCGAAAGAACCAAGAAGATGAATCGCTGCAGTCACGAAAGCTTTAAATCGAAATTTAACCTGCCTGCTCAATTGCTCCTGAATTGTGTTTCAAAGAATGATGGCNAAATGGTGACTGCGTATCCGTGGGTGGCGGGGGGATTGCCGCGTGATCCTCTCGCGGAACAATCCTTACGAACACAACAACAACAACATAACAACAACAACAGCAGAAAAACCGATTTAAAGCTTTCGTGACTGCAGAGATTCATCTTCTTGGTTCTTTCGGTAAAGTCACGTAGAAAGAAATAATAAAATAATAAAAAAAAATAATAAAATAATTTAAGNTTTCGGACTGCAGGGATTCATCGTCTTTCAAGTCACGTGAATGTATAAAATAATAATATANTATATAATTTTATTATTTTTATTTTATTATTTATTATTTCCCTTCTACGTGACTTTACCGAAAGAACCAAGAAGATAAATCGTCGCTTAGTTTCGGCCGTGAGTGGTGAATCGAACTCGGGTCGCAGCGCAGCGCGCTAACTGCTGCGCCACCGCTCCCCGCAAGACGCACCCAAATGCCGAAACAGCAAGTCAGCGATTCCTTAGCTGACGCTGTGTTTCAACGTCTGGAGCACGTGGTAGACGAGTGGGGGGGGGGGGGAGGTCGTCCCTCTTAAAGATCCCATCACTCAGACATGCCTCGCTGCTCAACAGGAACACTGCAAGTCGGTAGCGTTGGTGACAAAGAGACCCGTTCGGTTCCATCGAACATCAAGGAATCTTCCCGTGGGAGTTTCCACCCCCCACAACCCCCCGCGCCATCGTAAGACGCATCGATACGTGATGAGCTCCTTCGACCCACAGCCGTGATGTGCACCCCTCCCCCCCGGCCGTCAACGGAGTTGCACGAATCTGGCAGCGGGGAGATGACAAAGACGCAAACCCCCCCACCCACCCGTGGTGGCCTTAGCAGGCTGTTGGGGCGAGTGCCGTGAGCGGGCACCACCCACACACGAGGGAGACCCACGACCGGTTTAGATGTAATCCTCTCCTTTTTAATCCTTTATATTAAGTTCGCTTGCTTGCTTGCTTAGGACCGTGCAAATCTTTCGGTCGTTTTTTAACCCACTTCCCGTGATCCAATCGAGCTGACATTTTGCACACAGACTCGTTGTGCGAGACAATTATGTTCGTGAAAATTCCAAAATTTTACACTGTTTAGGAAAACAAATTAAATATTTAATTACCAATTGTTAATACTGCAGACAATCATCTGACCCATAGGTGGCAGCCATCTCAAGCCAGAGGACGAGAGGACTCTAGCCGCCACGCATATAAAGGATTTATAGTGAAAAACTTTGTTTTTAGGGTTATACTTATATTAATTGCTTGTTTGCTTGCTTGCTTGCTTAGACCGTGCAAATCTTTCGGTCGTTTTTACCCACTTCCCGTGATCCAATCGAGCTGACATTTTGCACACAGACTCGTTGTGCGTGACAATTAATTTCGTGAAATTTTTTTCCAAAAATTTCACTTTTTAGGACAAATTTATATTTATTACCAATTGCTTAATGTGCAATGAACATCTGAATATCAGCATCTCAAGCAGAGACAGAGATTACCGATGCCACGCATATAAAGGATTTATAGTGAAAAACTTGTTTTTACGGGTTACTTGTTTGTATTTGGATTGTCAACAACATCGGGTAAAATCAACAAGATGCACTGTTCTCTTTTAGNCCCGCCCCCCCCCTAACACGTTCCACTCATTGGCTACCACATTCAGATGAACCCTCCCACTTCCCTCCCCCCTTAAACTTGTATTTAAGAGCTTGACTCTTGGATTTTGCCTCACTTGATACAGAAAATTTAGCTGTGACGTCCACCTGATGACGGAGACTTGTGTTGCCTCCGAAACGTCGTGATTTTTATTTTATTTCTATTATTATTTCAATATATTTTTATTATTTATTTTTACCTACGTGACTTTACCGAAAAACCTAAGGGTATGAATCATTGCAGTCACGAAAGCTTCAAATCTAGAATTAGATGTAATTGTCAAACGAGGTATTGGTCGTGGGTTGCGAATCGTCGGATGGCCGGTTCGTAGCACGGCACACTAATCATGCGCTGCCACCACCGACGCCACCACATTGCCACCACATCACCACTACCGCCACACCGTCACCACCGCCACCATTGCCACCATTACCACCACTGACCCCAACACCCAACGCCACCACAACCACCACACCACCGCCACCCTCACACCGCCACACCCCATTCCACCACTACCACCACCGCCANCACCGTCACCACCGCCACCATTACACCATTACCACCACTGACCCCAACACCACCGCCACCACCACCACCGCCACCACCACTACCACACCACACCGCCACACCGTCACCACCGCCACCACCACCGCCACCACCACCATCGCCTCACTACCACCACCGCACCACCACCACCACCACACATCACCACTATCACCACCACCACCACCACCACCATCACCACTCACCACCGCTCACCATATATACACACACAAAGACAAAGATCGCCTATATAGCCTTCAACAGTTGTTGGGCAAGTGCTGTTAGCTGGACCTGTGAAAGCTGGCACGGCACACGAGGGGTGGCTGGCCAACACCACGCTCGGCCGCCTTTGTCTCCCAGTGACGATGTCTACACACCAGCTACTCATTTAAGGCTGATCGACCTAGGGGAGGCCTCGGACGGTTAATATTCGTCACTGGTATTGGTCGTGAGCGGGAATCGAACTCGGGTTGCCGGCTTCGTAACGCAGCGCGCTAACACTGCTCCACCGCTCCAAAATATACAACAAAGACAAAATTCCCCATATAGCCTTCAGGACTGTTGGGGAAGTGCTGTTAGCGAGTCGCACCTATGAAGGCCGGCACGGCACAGGAAAGGGGTGGGTGCCCAGCACCACGCCCGGCCGCCTTTGTCTCCCAAGTTGGCGATGTTCACACACCGCACCAGCTACTCATTTGAGGCTGAGTTGACACACACGCGCACACCTATAAATACAGTGACGGATTCTCCGAGGATCAAATTCTTTGTCAAGGCGCTCTTCCCCTCCAACCCAGCTTAAATATACGCTGCCAAGCCTGGCGGTGTTCATTCAGACGCTGT
>MU249627.1:4472740-4477740 GCA_018977245.1 Lethenteron camtschaticum
AGGAGGGGGGGGAGGGGGAGCAGGGAGAGGGGGAGGGGGAGAGGGGAGAAGGGGGAGGGAGGGAGGGGAGGGAGGGGGAGGGGAGGGAGGGGGGGGGAGGAGGAGGGGAGGGAGGGGAGGGGGAGGAGGAGTAGGGGGGGAGGGAGGAGGAGGAGGAGGGGGAGGAGGAGGGAGGGGGGAGGAGGAGGAGGAGGGGGGGGGAGGGGGAGGGAGGGGGAGGGGGAGGAGGGGGGAGGAGAGGAGGAGGGGAGGGGGAGGGAGAGGGGAGGAGGAGGTGGAGGGGAGGGGGATGGGAGGGGGAGGAGGAGGAGGGGGGGGGGGAGGAGGAGGAGGGGAGGGGAGGAGGAGGGGAGAGGGAGGGGGAGGAGGTGGAGGGGGGGAGGGAGGAGGAGGAGGAGGGGGGGGGAATGGGAGGGGAGGAGGGGGAGGAGGAGAGAGGAGAGGGAGGAGGGGGGAGGAGGGAGAGGGAGGGGAGGAGGAGGAGGGGGAGGGGAGGGGAGGAGGAGGAGGGGAGGGGAGGGAGGAGGGGAGGAGGGGGAGGGGAGGAGGGGGGGAGGAGGGGGGGGGGAGGGGGAGGAGGGGGAGGGGAGGAGGAGGAGGAGGGGGGGGAGGGGGAGGGGGGANGGGGGAGGGGAGGGGGGCAGAGGGGGAGGGGGAGGAGGGGAGGAGGGGATGGGACGGGGAGGAGGAGGAGGGGGAGGGAGGGAGGAGGAGGAGGGGAGGGGGGAGAAGGGGAGGGAGAGGGGAGGGGGAGGAGTGGAGGGGGGGGGAGGAGGAGGGAGGAGGAGGAGGAGGGGGATGGGAGGGGGAAGGAGGGGGAGGAGGAGGAGGAGGGGGGAGAGGGGGGAGGGAGAGGGGGAGGGAGGAGGAGGGGGAGGGGAGGGGGAGGAGGAGGAGGGAGAGGGAGGGGGGGGAGAGGAGGGGGGGAGGGGGGAGGGGAGGAGGAGGGGAGGGGAGGGGGGAGGGGGGAGGAGGTGGAGAGGTGGGGGAGGAGGAGGGGGAGGGGGGGGGGGAGGAGGGGGGGGAGGGGAGGGGAGGAGGGGAGGGGAGGAGGAGGGGAGGAGGGGAGGGGAAGGAGGAGGAGGGGGAGGGGAGGGGAAGGAGGAGGGGGAGGGGGAGGAGGAGGGGGGGAGGGGGGAGGAGGGGGAGGGGAGGGGGAGGAGGAGGAGGGGGAGGAGGGAGGAGGAGGAGGGGGAGGGGGGGAAGGAGGGGAGGAGGGGAGGAGGGGGGAGGAGGAGGAGGGGAAGAGGAGGGAGGAGAGAGGAGGAGGGTGTAGAAGGAGTAAGAAGAGGAATAATTAATAAGAACTGGCGTTCGTTTTCAAGACGCAAGCGTAATCAACGCATTGTGGCTGATCGTCGGATGGAGCTGCTGCTGCTGCTGCTTCTGCTTGTCGTTGTTGTTGTTGTCATTGTTGTTGTTGTCGTCGTTGTTGTTGTTGTTGTGATCACCAGCGAAACGTCAAGTTGTAAACCTGGCGGCGGGTTCGCTGTCCAGCACACCGGTGGTGCTGACGCCGACACTAATTGGGACGTTTCATTTACGTGACAAACCCCTTTGCTAATTGGCCGTGTCGAGTAGTGGCGGCAAGGGTCAACGACGCATTTATATTTACGCGACCTAACCCCAGGAACAACAACAACAACAACTACACGAACAACAACAACAAAACCCCTTAATTATGGTGAATCAACACCTTAAATGAAAATAGCGAAATATAGCCACGTACGTCACCGTTTTTGTTAAATTATTCATTGGTGCGCCAGCGACCTCTGCCACTTACAGACGACGGTGGCAAGGATGGAGAGAGAGGGACGGGGGAGAGGTGGGAGAGAAAGAGGGAGCGACATGGACTAGTGAGAGAGGGGTAGAGAGAAGGGGGGCAGATAGGGGGTAGAGAGAGATGGGGGGCAGAGAGGGGTAGGAGAGAGGGGTAGAGAGAGAGGGGGTAGAGAGAGGGGGTAGAGAGAGGGGGTAGAGAGAGAGGGTGTAGAGAGAGAGGGGGTAGAGAGAAAGGGGGGCAGATAGGGGGTAGAGAGAGATGGGGGCAGATAGGGGGGTAGAGAGAGGGGGGGTAGAGAGAGAGGGGGGCAGATAGGGGGTAGAGAGGTAGGTAGGGGGTAAGGAGAGCAGAGCGAGAAAATTTGTGAATTTGCATTTAAAAAGGGGGGTTTACACAAAGCAAAGCATAAAAAAACGAAATGATGAACGAAGCAAAGTGCCGACTACACCGAGCATCTTCTTGTTTCCACTGATCGTAAAAAACAAAAGGCAGGATGGTGAGAGAAAGAGAGATAGGATGAGAGAGAGAGAGAGTAGAGACAGATGAGGAGAGATTAGAAAGAGAGATGGGNAGGAGGGAGAGAGAATGGGGAGGAGAGAGAGAGTAGAGAGATATTGGAGGGAGATAGGAGAGAGAGAATGGGAGGGAGAGAGGAGAGAGACATAGACATGGAGTAGGGAGAGGGGGTAGAGAGAGAGGAAAGGGATAAAAGGAGGTGAACAGAGCATTACATTTTTCCTGAAAGAAAAGAAAAGAAAAAAAATGATGAACGAATCAAAGTGCCGACTACACCGAGCATCTTCTTGATTCCTCTGATCGTTAAAAAAAGGAGAGAGAGATGGGGAGAGGAGAGAGAACGATGGGGAGGGAGAGAGGAGAAGAGAGATGGGGAGGAGAGCTGAGCGTGAAATCTTTCCTGAAAGAAAAGAAAAGGGGGGGTTTACATGAAGCAAAGCATTAATAAGTATAACCATAAAAACAAAGTTTTTCACTTAAATCCTTTATATGCGTGGCGGCTAGAGTCCTCTCGTCCTCTGGCTTGAGATGGCTGCCACCTATGGGTCAGATGATTGTCTGCAGTATTAAGCAATTGGTAATTAAATATTTAATTTGTTTTCCATAAACAGTGTAAAATTTTGGGATTTTTTTCACGAACATAATTGTCTGCACAACGAGTCTGTGTGCAAAATGTCAGCTCGATTGGATCACGGGAAGTGGGTTAAAAAACGACCGAAAGATTTGCACGGTCGTAAGCAAGCAGCAGCAAGCAAGCGAACTTAATATAAAGGATTTAAAAACCACCGACAAGATGAACGAAGCAAATCCACTATCGAGCATACTCTTNGTTTCCACTATGTAAAAAAATGAAAATGGAATAAAAATAAAATCACCGCTTTCGGCCCAACCAGTCTTATCAGGTGGGACCCGTCACAGCCAGATTGCTGTATCCATGAAGAGAGGGATTCCAAGATTTTAATTAAGTTCTTAATTAATTTTACTTGATACACAATCGTGCTGTGACGGTTCCACCTGAAGACGAAGCTTGTGTTGCCTCCGAAACGTCGTGATTTTTATTTTATTTTATAAAAAAATTTATTTTTTCACCACGTGACTTTACCGAAAGAACTAAGATAGAATCCTTGCAGTCACGAAAGCTTCAAATCTAGAAATGAATAGCGTGTCTGTTGGTGGTGGTGGTGGTGCGTGTAGAGGGTGGGTGGTGGATGGGTGGGTGGGTAGCAGGAGAAATGAATAAATATCCGAATGGGGGAGGGAGGGAGTCGCAATTATAATGACCTCTCCCCCCTGTTTTATGACAGCTTTTGGCTTCGCGTTTCCTTATTAAAATACATCAAATATATAAATATACAATTTTTTCTTTATTTCCAGTGGCATTAAGCGTAAGGCAGATGCGTTGCTGCGAATGAGCAGTGTTTGGTGGGGGGTGGGTCGCCTTGCCGGTATGGTGGCATATGGCATGCCTTGCTCGCTGAGACGAAACGCTACGTATATGTGTAGTACGTAGGTGGAACTTCTCTCGCACCGTACGTAGCCAACAGCGCTAATCGGAGGTGTGGAGGGAAGACAACACACTGTGGGTTTCTGTGTGAGTCTATGGGTTTCTGTGTGAGTTTATGGGTATCTGTGTGAGTTATGGGTCTCTGTGTGAGTCTATGGGTCTCTGTGTGAGTCTATGGGTATCTGAAGTAAGGCTATGGGTCTCTGTGTGAGTATATGTATCTCTGTGTGAGTCTACGGGTCTCTGTAGTGAGTCTATGGGTCTCTTTAGTGAGTCTATGGGTCTCTGTGTGAGTCTATGGGTCTCTGTATGAGTCTATGTGTCTCTACGTGAGTCTATGGGTCACTGTGTGAGTCTATGGGTCTTTGTGTGAGTCTATGGGTCTCTGTGTGAGTCTGTGGGTCTCTGTGTGAGTCTATGGGTCTCTGTGTGAGTCTATGGGTCTCTGTGTGAGTCTATGGGTATCTGAAGTAAGGCTATGGGTCTCTGTGTGATATATGTATCTCTGTGTGAGTCTACGGGTCTCTGTGTGAGTCTATGGGTCTCTTAGTGAGTCTATGGGTCTCTGTGTGAGTCTATGGGTCTCTGTATGAGTCTATGTGTCTCTGTGAGTCTATGGGTCACTGTGTGAGTCTATGGGTCTTTGTGTGAGTCTATGGGTCTCTGTGTGAGTCTATGGGTCTCTGTGTGAGTCTATGGGCCTCTGTGTGTGTCTATGGGTCTCTATGTGAGTCTATGGGTTTCTGTGTGAGTCTATGGGTCTCTGTGTGAGTCTATGGGTCTCTGTNGTGAGTCTATGGGTCTCTGTGTGATCTATGGGTCTCTGTGTGAGTCTGTGGGTCTCTGTGTGAGTATATGGGTATCTGTGTGAGTCTGTGGGTCTCTGTGTGAGTCTATGGGTCTCTGTGAGTCTATGGGTCACTAAGTGAGTTTATGGGTCTCTGTNGAGAGTCTATGATCTCTGTGTGAGTCTATGGGTCTCTGTTTGAGTCTATGGGTCTCTGTGTGAGTCTATGGGTATCTGTGTGAGTCTATGGGTCACTGTGTGAGTTTATGGGTCTCTGTGTGAGTCTATGGGTCTCTGTNGTGAGTCTATGGTTCTCTGTGTGAGTCTATGGGTCTCTGTGTGAGTCTATGGGTCTCTGCGTGAGTCTATGGGTCTCTGTGTGAGTCTATGGGTCTCTGTGTGATTCTATG
>MU249627.1:4482740-4535240 GCA_018977245.1 Lethenteron camtschaticum
GGAGCTTATCAGAATGTGGTAGCCAATGAATGGAACGTATCGGGAGGAGGGGGGGGCTATTTTTAATTATTCTTTTATTTTTTTATTTTTTTTATTTTCATTTTTTTTCCTACGTGGTGACTTTACGAAAGCTTCAAATCTAGAATTTTGGGTGATTTGTTTACATATCTCGTAGCTTGCAGTACTCTCGTATTTTCGTACTGTTTGTTGGAACGATCTTACCCTGCGACAAAGATCTTCATAGCTCATCGGATTCCTCCTGCAGTATAACGACAGATTCTGACGTTTACTTGACTTCAACTGCTGCGAAGGAACAGCAGTTAACACGCCCAGCAACATTTACCAGGACGGCCGGTTCGAACCGAGCCGCCAAGCACTGCAATAACGCATCTTCTTGGTTCTTTCGGTAAAGTCACGTAGAAGGGAAGTAATACAATAATAAAAATAAAACATAATAAAATAATTCCCTTCTACGTGACTTTACCGAAAGAACCAAGAAGATGAATCCCTGCAGTCACGAAAGCTTTAAATCGAAATTTAATTATTTATTATGTTTTATTTTTATTATTTTATTACTTCCCTTCTACGTGACTTTATCGAAAGAACCAAGAAGATGAATCCATGCAGTCACGAAAGCTTTTAATCGAAATTTAATTTATTTATTATGTTTTATTTTTATTATTTTATTACTTCCCTTCTACGTGACTTTACCGAAAGAACCAAGAAGATGAATCCTGCAGTCACGAAATATTTAAATCGAAATGCAATAATGCACATTCAGATTCTGATCATCATCTCGGGGAAAGCATTGTGGATGGTTNGGGGGGGGGGTAGGGTGAGTTATCAGCAGAGGTTTGGGGGGGAGGCATTCTTTGGTTGTGTTTGTTCTTCATTTTCCGTAGCTTTTGTGGAACTGGCTAGCACACCATCGAAGTAGCAGCACCAGCAACAACAACGGCACCTCAACGTGAGCTGTCACGCACACTCGCCCGGCTAGTAAAGACAGAAGCTTGTGTTGCCTCCGAAACGTCGTGATTTTAATNTTTTATTTTACTTTTATTTATTTAAATGTTTACCTACGTGACTTTACCGAAAAAACCTAAGAATATGAATCCTTGCAGTCACGAAAGCTTCAAATCTAGAATTATTTTATCATGTATTATTTTTCTTATTTTATTATTTACTAAAATTAAACATTGTAATATTTTATTATGTTATGCTTTTATTATTTTATTATTTTAAACATAATAAAATATTATTTTACTATGTTTTATTTCTATTTTTTTTAAACATAATAAAATATTATTAAATAATGTTTATTATTATTTTATTATTTACTTTAAATTAAACACAAGAAACTATTGTGGTACAAAAATAAGCACGAAACAGCGACGAAAAGAAAACATAATAAAAAAGTTTTTCACTATATTTTATTTCTATTCTTCTCTTATGCTGCCAATGGGTCAGATGATTTCATTAAGATTGGTATTAAATATTTAATTTTTTCCCTAAACGTGAATTTTGGAAAAAAATACGAAAACCGCAACGAGCGTGAAAGCCTATACAGTGGGTTAAAAAAACAAAAATAAGAACAAGAAGGCGCACGAACTTAAATAAAGGAAAAAAGAGAGATGCATACATACTCTTTGGTTCTTTCGGTAAAGTCACGTGGTTAGAATAAAATCAAACAAATCACGACGTTTCGACCGCTTGTGTTGCGATCGAAACATCGTGATTTAATTTATTTTATTTTCCTACTCTACGTGACTTTACCGAAAGAACCAGAGAGTATGAATCCCTGCAGTCACGAAAAGTTCAAATGAAGATTGAGAGATTTCGATTTAAAGCTTTCGTGACTGCAGGGATTCATCTTCTTGGTTCTTTCGGTAAAGTCACGTAGAAGGGAAGTAATAAATAATAATAATAAACATAATAATATAATTCTCACGACGTTTCGGCCACAACGCAATCAGCCGTCCTCAGGTGGAGACCAGGTCTGTCGAGAAGACAGAGTGTGAGTGTGGTGTAGATAGAACCATGTAGTGTGTATTGTCTCTGTCTTCTCGACAGACCTGTTCTCCACCTGAGGACGGCTGCTTGCGTTGTGGCCGAAACGTCGTGAGAATTATTTTATTATGTTTTATTTTTATTATTTCCCTTCTACGGACTTTACCGAAAGAACCAAGAAGAAGATTGAGAGATACATTGTGGCCGACCTGGAATGTCGGAACACTCATTCATTCTATATAAGAGTTGAGGAAGGCTAAATTACGAAATCTGATTTGGCCGTTGCCTGATGAAGCCGGTTGTAATTACTGGCGAAACGTCGTATTGTAAAATCTTGATTTTGAGCTTTCGTGACTGCAGGAATCCACACTTTTTGGTTCTTTCGGTAAAGTCACGTGGGTAGAAAATAAAATAAATCACGACGTTCAACAGCAGACCATGCTTTCCCACCTGATGACGGATGCTTGTGTAACGGGTTCCGGAGACACTTGTAGATGTAACTTTCCAACACTCCAACTCTCAACACTCCAACTCTCCAACAGTCCAACACTCCAACTCTCCAACAGTCCAACACTCCAACTCTCCAACAGTCCAACACTCCAACTCTCCAACAGTCCAACACTCCAACTCTCCAACAGTCCAACACTCCAACTCTCCAACAGTCCAACACTCCAACTCTCCAACAGTCCAACACTCCAACTCTCCAACAGTCCAACACTCCAACTCTCCAACAGTCCAACACTCCAACTCTCCAACAGTCCAACACTCCAACTCTCCAACAGTCCAACTCTCCAACAGTCCAACACTCCAACTCTCCAACAGTCCAACACTCCAACTCTCCAACAGTCCAACACTCCAACTCTCCAACAGTCCAACACTCCAACTCTCCAACAGTCCAACACTCCAACTCTCCAACAGTCCAACACTCCAACTCTCCAACAGTCCAACACTCCAACTCTCCAACAGTCCAACACTCCAACTCTCCAACAGTCCAACACTCCAACTCTCCAACAGTCCAACACTCCAACTCTCCAACAGTCCAACACTCCAACTCTCCAACAGTCCAACACTCCAACTCTCCAACAGTCCAACACTCCAACTCTCCAACAGTCCAACACTCCAACTCTCCAACAGTCCAACACTCCAACTCTCCAACAGTCCAACACTCCAACTCTCCAACAGTCCAACACTCCAACTCTCCAACAGTCCAACACTCCAACTCTCCAACAGTCCAACACTCCAACTCTCCAACAGTCCAACACTCCAACTCTCCAACAGTCCAACACTCCAACTCTCCAACAGTCCAACACTCCAACTCTCCAACAGTCCAACACTCCAACTCTCCAACAGTCCAACACTCCAACTCTCCAACAGTCCAACACTCCAACCTCCAACAGTCCAACACTCCAACTCTCCAACAGTCCAACACTCCAACTCTCCAACAGTCCAACACTCCAACTCTCCAACAGTCCAACACTCCAACTCTCCAACAGTCCAACACTCCAACTCTCCAACAGTCCAACACTCCAACTCTCCAACAGTCCAACACTCCAACTCTCCAACAGTCCAACACTCCAACTCTCCAACAGTCCAACACTCCAACTCTCCAACAGTCCAACACTCCAACTCTCCAACAGTCCAACACTCCAACTCTCCAACAGTCCAACACTCCAACTCTCCAACAGTCCAACACTCCAACTCTCCAACAGTCCAACACTCCAACTCTCCAACAGTCCAACACTCCAACTCTCCAACAGTCCAACACTCCAACTCTCCAACAGTCCAACACTCCAACTCTCCAACAGTCCAACACTCCAACTCTCCAACAGTCCAACACTCCAACTCTCCAACAGTCCAACACTCCAACTCTCCAACAGTCCAACACTCCAACTCTCCAACAGTCCAACACTCCAACTCTCCAACAGTCCAACACTCCAACTCTCCAACAGTCCAACACTCCAACTCTCCAACAGTCCAACACTCCAACTCTCCAACAGTCCAACACTCCAACTCTCCAACAGTCCAACACTCCAACTCTCCAACAGTCCAACACTCCAACTCTCCAACAGTCCAACACTCCAACTCTCCAACAGTCCAACACTCCAACTCTCCAACAGTCCAACACTCCAACTCTCCAACAGTCCAACACTCCAACTCTCCAACAGTCCAACACTCCAACTCTCCAACAGTCCAACACTCCAACTCTCCAACAGTCCAACACTCCAACTCTCCAACAGTCCAACACTCCAACTCTCCAACAGTCCAACACTCCAACTCTCCAACAGTCCAACACTCCAACTCTCCAACAGTCCAACACTCCAACTCTCCAACAGTCCAACACTCCAACTCTCCAACAGTCCAACACTCCAACTCTCCAACAGTCCAACACTCCAACTCTCCAACAGTCCAACACTCCAACTCTCCAACAGTCCAACACTCCAACTCTCCAACAGTCCAACACTCCAACTCTCCAACAGTCCAACACTCCAACTCTCCAACAGTCCAACACTCCAACTCTCCAACAGTCCAACACTCCAACTCTCCAACAGTCCAACACTCCAACTCTCCAACAGTCCAACACTCCAACTCTCCAACAGTCCAACACTCCAACTCTCCAACAGTCCAACACTCCAACTCTCCAACAGTCCAACACTCCAACACTCCAACTCTCCAACAGTCCAACTCTCCAACTCTCCAACAGTCCAACACTCCAACTCTCCAACAGTCCAACACTCCAACTCTCCAACTCTCCAACAGTCCAACACTCCAACTCTCCAACAGTCCAACACTCCAACTCTCCAACAGTCCAACACTCCAACTCTCCAACAGTCCAACACTCCAACTCTCCAACAGTCCAACACTCCAACTCTCCAACAGTCCAACACTCCAACTCTCCAACAGTCCAACACTCCAACTCTCCAACAGTCCAACACTCCAACTCTCCAACAGTCCAACACTCCAACTCTCCAACAGTCCAACACTCCAACTCTCCAACAGTCCAACACTCCAACTCTCCAACAGTCCAACACTCCAACTCTCCAACAGTCCAACACTCCAACTCTCCAACAGTCCAACACTCCAACTCTCCAACAGTCCAACACTCCAACTCTCCAACAGTCCAACACTCCAACTCTCCAACAGTCCAACACTCCAACTCTCCAACAGTCCAACACTCCAACTCTCCAACAGTCCAACACTCCAACTCTCCAACAGTCCAACCTCCAACAGTCCAACACTCCAACTCTCCAACAGTCCAACACTCCAACTCTCCAACAGTCCAACACTCCAACTCTCCAACAGTCCAACACTCCAACTCTCCAACAGTCCAACACTCCAACTCTCCAACAGTCCAACACTCCAACAGTCCAACACTCCAACTCTCCAACAGTCCAACACTCCAACTCTCCAACAGTCCAACACTCCAACTCTCCAACAGTCCAACACTCCAACTCTCCAACAGTCCAACACTCCAACTCTCCAACAGTCCAACACTCCAACTCTCCAACAGTCCAACACTCCAACTCTCCAACAGTCCAACACTCCAACTCTCCAACAGTCCAACACTCCAACTCTCCAACAGTCCAACACTCCAACTCTACAACAGTCCAACACTCCAACTCTCCAACAGTCCAACACTCCAACTCTCCAACAGTCCAACACTCCAACTCTCCAACAGTCCAACACTCCAACTCTCCAACAGTCCAACACTCCAACTCTCCAACAGTCCAACACTCCAACTCTCCAACAGTCCAACACTCCAACTCTCCAACAGTCCAACACTCCAACTCTCCAACAGTCCAACACTCCAACTCTCCAACAGTCCAACACTCCAACTCTCCAACAGTCCAACACTCCAACTCTCCAACAGTCCAACACTCCAACTCTCCAACAGTCCAACACTCCAACTCTCCAACAGTCCAACACTCCAACTCTCCAACAGTCCAACACTCCAACTCTCCAACAGTCCAACACTCCAACAGTCCAACACTCCAACTCTCCAACAGTCCAACACTCCAACTGTCCGATACTCCACCTAGGTAACAGCCTACGGTACACGCCACGGTACACNGCCAACGCCTACGGTACACGCCACGGTACACNGCCAACAGCCTAACACGCCACGGTACACGCCAACTCCAGCCTACGGTACACGCCATACACGCCTACGGTAACAGCCTAGATTCCAACACGCCTACGGTAANAGCCTAACACGCCACGGTACACGCCAACAGCCTAATACACAGCCTACGGTAANAGCCTAGATTCCAACAGCCTAGAACAGCCTACGGTACACGCCTAGATACACAGCCTAATACACTAGCCAGGTAACAGCCTACGGTACACGCCTACGGTACACAGCCTAACACGCCTACGGTACACGCCATACACGCCTACGGTACACGCCTACGGTACACGCCTACGGTACACGCCTACGGTACACGCCTAATACACAGCAGCCTAGNATACACAGCCTAGGTAACAGCCTGATACTCTCCAACAGCCTGGTCAAGCCTAGGTACACAGCCTAACACAGCCTAGGTACACAGCCTAGGTACACAGCCTAGGTACACAGCCTAGGTACACAGCCTAGATACACAGCCAGGTACACAGCCTAGGTACACAGCCTGATCGGACAGCCTGACACAGCCTAGTACACAGCCTAGGTACACAGCCTAGATACATTACTCTGGCTATGCTCTGGAACTCGCCCTCACAAGGTCGTAGAGTCGGGAGTTCCAGAGTCCCACCACTGGCTCTCACAGCGTCCCAGGGTCCTCCGATGGCTGGTCTTGGTCTTGGGTCTTGAGCTACAACTGGCCCTGATCGTCCAGGGACTCCCCTTTTATGCCCAGTCCCAACGAGGGGTGGGGCCGTGTGCGCCCCCAGATATCCCACAGAGCACACACAGCCCCCCCTTTGGCGGCGCCAAGGGATTAAGCGCCTGGGAACTCAGCCTACGCCAAGAGGCTTAAGCGTCTGACCCGCCTGGGAACCCAGCCCTGGTGCCAAGAGGCTTAAGCGCCTGGCCACCCAGGGTCCCAGAGCCCCCAGCAGCCCCTCCCTTCTTATGTCACTACACTTGTGTTGTGCCCACAGTGCCAGGAAGAGCGCTTTGAGCAGCTCCTGACAGGGAATCCACCGTGGCGGATGAGACCCTCCAGGCACGCCGCATGGAGCACCAGCCGGGTGAGACACTCACATCGGTGAGCTGGGCGTGGAACTTCAAGCAGATTGGAGCCGAACGGAGCCTGCGGGTCCGGAGGGCGTTACAGCTGAAGTCAGACAGGCAGGCAGGCCACCACCTGCTCATTTAGAGGTCAAAAAGCTGAGCCTCCGGATTTGGGACGAAGATATTGGTGCTCTGTGTGAGTCTATGGGTCTCTGTGTGAGTCTATGCTCTCTATCTATGTCTGCGGGTCTCTGTGCAGGTCTATGGTTCTTTGTATGTCTATGGGTCTCTGTGTGAGTCTATGGTCTCTGTGTGAGTATATGAGTCTCTGTGCAGGTCTATGGTTCTTTGTATGTCTATGGGTCTCTGTGTGAGGCTATGGGTCTCTGTGCGAGTCTATGGGTCTCTGTGTGTCTATGGGTCTCTGTGTGAGTCTATAGGTCTCTGTGCGAGTCTATGGGTCTCTATGTGAGTCTATGGGTATCTATGTGAGTCTATGGGTCTATGTGTGAGTCTATGGGTTTCTGTGTAAGTCTATGGGTCTCTGTGTGAGTCTATGGGTCTCTGTGTAAGTCTATGGGTCTCTGTGTGAGGCTATGGTTCTATGTGTGAGTCTATGGGTATCTGTGTGAGTCTATGGGTCTCTCTGTGAGTCTATGGGTCTTTGTGTGTTTATGGGTCTCTGTGTGAGTCTATTGGCCTCTGTGTGAGTCTATGGTTCTCTGTAGCGAGTCTATGGGTCTCTGTGCGAGTCTATGGGTCTCTGTGTGAGTCTATGGGTCTCTATGTGAGTCTATGGGTCTCTGTGCGAGTCTATCGTTCTCTGTGTGAGTCTATGGGTCTCTGTGCGAGTTTATGGGTCTCTGTGAGTCTCTGGGTCTCTGTGCGAGTCTATGGGTCTCTGTGTGAGTCGATGGGTCTCTGTGTGAGTCTATGGGTCTCTATGTGAGTCTATGGGTCTCTGTGTGAGTTTACGGGTCACTGTGAGTCTATCGTTCTCTGTGAGTCTATGGGTCTCTGTGCGAGTCTATGGGTCTCTGTGTGAGTCTATGGGTCTCTGTTGAGTCTATGGGTCTCTGTGTGAGTCTATGGGTCTCTGTGTGAGTCTATGGTCTCTGTGGTCTATGGGTCTCTGTGAGTCTATGGGTCTCTGTGTGAGTCTATGGTCTCTGTGTAAGTCTATGGGTCTCTGTGTGAGTCTATGGGTCTCTGTGTGAGTCTATGGGTCTCTGAGTCTATGGGTCTCTGTGCGAGTCTATGGGTCTCCGTGGAGGCTATGGTTCTATGTGTGAGTCTGTGGGTATCTGTGTGAGTCTATGGGTCTCTCTGTGAGGCTATGGGTCTCTGTGTGAGTCTATGGGTCTCTGTGTGAGTCTATGGTCTCTGTGTGAGTCTATGGGTCTTTGTGTGAGTCTATGGTCTCTGTGTGAGGCTATGGGTCTCTGTGTAAGTCTATGGGTCTCTGTGTGAGGCTATGGGTCTCTACGTGAGTCTATGGTCTCTGTGTGAGTCTATGGGTCTCTGTGTGAGTCTATGTGAGTCTATGGTCTCTGTGAGTCTATGGGTCTCTGCGTGAGTCTATGGGTCTCTGTGTGAGTCTATGGGTCTCTGTGTGAGTCTATGCGTCTCCATGTGTGAGTCTATGGGTCTCTGTGTGAGTCTATGGGTCTCTGTGCGAGTCTATGGGTCTCTGTGTGAGTCTGTGTCTCTGTGTGAGTCTATGGGTCTCTGTGTGAGTCTATGGGTCTCTGTGCGAGTATATTTTTCTCTGTGTGAGTCTATGAGTCTTTGTGTGAGTCTATGGTTCTCTGTATGAGTCTATGGTTATCTGTGTGAGTCTACGTGTCTCTGTGTGAGTCTATGNGTCTCTGTGTGAGACTATGGGTCTCTGTGTNAGTCTATGGTTCTCTGTGTGAGTCTACGGTTATCTGTGTGAGTCTACGTGTCTCTGTGTGAGTATATGGGTCTCTGTGTGAGACTATGGGTCTCTGTGTGAGTCTATGGTTCTCTGTGTGTCTATGGTTATCTGTGTGAGTCTACGGTTCTGTGTGTCTATGGGTCTCTGTGTGAGACTATGGGTCTCTGTGTGAGTCTATGGTTCTCTGTGTGAGTCTCTGTGTGAGTCTACGTGTCTCTGTGTGAGTCTATGGGTCTCTGTGTGAGTCTATGGGTCTCTGTGTGTCTCTGTGTGAGTCTATGGTTATCTGTGTGAGTCTACGTGTCTCTGTGTGAGTATATGGGTCTCTGTGTGAGACTATGGTCTCTGTGTGTCTATGGTTCTCTGTGTGAGTCNATGGTTATCTGTGTGAGTCTACGTGTCTCTGTGTGAGTCTATGGTTCTCTGTGTGAGTCTATGGTTATCTGTGTGAGACTATGGGTCTCTGTGTGAGTCTATGGTTCTCTGTGTGAGTTTATGGTTATCTGTGTGAGTCTACGTATCTCTGTGTGAGTCTATGGCTCTCTGCGTGAGTCTATGGGTCTCTATGCGAGTCAATGACGATCGGACTAAGACCACAAAACTCACTGCACTCGAGAAGCCAGTTCCAGCAGGCACGCATCCATCCATCGAGCAATTCGAAACCCCGAGATATTTGAAACCCAGAATCCCAGCAGCACGTGCGCATCGTCTCCGTGACGAACACGGCCGTTGTGAAGCCGCCCGAACCAGCTCAGACTGCCCCGCGGGAGCCAATTTGCTGTTTTGTCCCGTGAAATGTGCTTTACCCTGCATGTGTCTCGGTCTTAGAGCATGGTGTTATTTCTCATAGGGGGGCCAGGGGGCCAGGGAGGGATAGGGGTATGGGATATGGGACAGGGGAAGTCTCATCTGATTACAAAACAGACGCCACTGCTCAGAGATTCGCTGATTCAGCCGCAATGGTTGCCCGCTTCGCCGCTGAACCGCGGGCTGCACGGATGGGCCGATTCCCGATGGAGAGCCCAGGTAGAGATAAACGACGACGCTTGTTTTGTAATTATTTTAGTTGAACTACGATTTTTTTTATTTTAACAAGGCCCACGGTCAATTTACTGCTGGGTGAAGTATTGCTTCCCTCGAGACCTTTTGGCATCTCTTAAGATCCTGCGGTGTAAACAAAACGATTAATTGTTAGCATATTCTTCTTCTTGGTTCTTTCGGTAAAGTCACGTAGGGAAATAATAAAATAATAAACATGAACATAATAAAATACAATTTAAAGCTTTCGATCAAGCAATTCACTTCTTGGTCATTTCGGTGTCACGTAGAATGGAAAAATAAAATAAATAAAAATAAAACATAATAATTTTAGCATATTATTAATGTAGGTTTTATTTGTTAGATGCGTGTCGTTAAACCCACCACCACCGACACAGCCAATTAGTAAGTTTATACTATGGGAACCTCATTTGCCAGTAAAATATGATAATTGGTTTTTACCCTTCTATCTGGCAACAAAACTGACACCTTTTTGCAAGGCGTCATCTGGTCCAACCCATGTGAGACTAGGCTCTAAGGAAAGCTGTCTCGGGTGTGGACCAATCAACTTCAAGGACAGTGCACATTATCAGAGTTGTGTCTTTTGTTTGTATTACGACTGCAGGTATTGTGCTCTATGCAAACATGACTCCTTGTAAAAAGGTGTCAGTTTTGTTGCCAGATAGAAGGGTNAAAAAACAATTATGAGTATTTTTCACGTAAACACAACGTGGACAATTCGTCATTAGCTTACTTGGTTAAGCACTTAACCGGTTGTTGTTGTTGTTGTTGTGTTCATAATAACGGTTGTTGTTGTGGGTTAGTGAGGTTTGTTACATTTACAATGTTGTGGCTTGGCTCTCCAACACACCGGTGTGCTGTACTAGATACTACACTATACACTACACTATACACTACACTATACACTACACTACTATACACTACACTATACACTACACTACTATACACTAACTACTATACACTATACTATACTACACTACACTACTACACTACTATATACACCACTATACACTANTACACTATACACTACTATACACTACACACACTACACTACTTTACACTTACTATATATACACTATTACACTACACTACTATACACTACTACTATACNCTTACTAATACACTACACTATACACTATACACTATAACTATATACTATACACTACACTACTACTATGCTATATTACTACACTACACTATACACTAATACACTACTATACACTACAACTATACTANACTAACACTACNCTACTACAACTATACACTACACTATACACTACACACTATATACACTACACACTACACTATACACTACACTATAGACTACACTATACACTACACTACTATACACTACACTACTATACACTACACTATACACTACTATACACTACACTATACACTACACACTACACTATACACTACACTATATACTACGCTATACACTACACACTATACACTACACTACTACACTACNCACTATACACTGCACTATACACTACACTACTTTACACTATACACTACATTACACTATACACTACTATACACTACAATACACTACACTATACATTACACTATACACTACACTACCATACACTACACTATACACTACTATACACTACACTATACACTACACTACTTTACACTACACTATACACTACACTACTTTACACTACACTATACACTACACCATACACTACACTACTATACACTACACTATACACTACACTACAATACACTACACTATACACTACACTATACACTACACTATACACTACACTACACTACTATATACTACACTATACACTACACTACTTTACACTACACTATACACTACACCATACACTACTATATACTACACTATACACTACATACTACACTACACTATACACTACACTACTTAACACTAAACTTTAAACTTCACTATTCACTTCTCTACACTAGATAATAAAATAATAAAACATAATTACATTTTAAAGCTTTCGTGACTGCAGGGATTCATCTTCTTGGTTCTTTCGGTAAAGTCACGTAGAAGGGAAGTAATAAAATAATAAAAATAAAACATAATAAAATAATTCTCACGACGTTTCGGCCACAACGCAAGCAGCCGTCCTCAGGTGAAAACCAGGTCCGTCGAGGCGACAACGTCTGAATGAAACAGCACACGAGCTTGGAGCATATATATAAACTGGGCGCCTTGACAAAGGAATTTGCATATCAAGAGGAATTTAGCATATTTATGGGAAATTCAGGAATGTGATTAGTACTGCATATGCATGTGCATTATGCAGGATTAACAGCATCAAAGGAAGCTGCAGTTTGCTGCTGCTGCTGCAGTTGCTGCTGCTGCTGCAGTTTGCTGCTGCTGCAGTTNGCTGCTGCTGCTGCAGTTTGCTGCTGCTGCAGTTGCTGCTGCTGCTGCAGTTTGCTGCTGCTGCTGCAGTTGCTGCTGCTGCTGCAGTTGCCGAAACGTCGTGAGAATTATTTTATTGTGTTTTATTTTTATTATTTTATTATTTGCCTTCTACGTGACTTTACCGAAAGAACCAAGAAGATGAATCCCTGCAGTCACGAAAGCTTTAAATCGAAATTTAGGGCTATACCTAATACATGAACTTGAAAAAGTTAAGCCGCCTTTTGTTTTGCCGCAGGAGATTAGGAGGACGGATGAGCGAATGGGCGGAGAGAAGTATTGAAGCTGACAAGAGCAATTTGAATCCATCATCTCGGTTGAAGTTATGTCTGTGTTTGTGTATCTACGTGACTTTACCGAAAAAAACAAAGAGTATGTATGAATCGTTGCAGTCGCGAAAACTTCAAATCGAGAATTAACTCTCAACGCGAGACTTTGATCATAAATTGTGGAGTGGGGAAATCACATGACATTGATTATGAATTGTGGAGTGGGGAAATCACATGACATTGATTATGAATTGTGGAGTGGGGAAATCACATGACTGATTATGAATTGTGGAGTGGGGAAATCACATGACATTGATTATGAATTGTGGAGTGGGGAAATCACATGACTGATTATGAATTGTGGAGTGGGGAAATCACATGACTGATTATGAATTGTGGAGTGGGGAAATCACATGACTGATTATAATTGTGGAGTGGGGAAATCACATGACATTGATTATGAATTGTGGAGTGGGGAAATCACATGACTGATTATAATTGTGGAGTGGGGAAATCACATGACATTGATTATGAATTGTGGAGTGGGGAAATCACATGACTGATTATAATTGTGGAGCGGGGAAATCACATGACATTGATTATGAATTGTGGAGTGGGGAAATCACATGACATTGATTATAATTGTGGAGTGGGGAAATCACATGACTGATTATGAATTGTGGAGCGGGGAAATCACATGACATTGATTATAAATGTGGAGCGGGGAAATCACATGACATTGATTATGAATTGTGGAGTGGGGAAATCACATGACTGATTATGAATTGTGGAGTGGGGAAATCACATGACATTGATTATAATTGTGGAGTGTGGAAATCACATGACATGATTATGAATTGTGGAGTGGGGAAATCGAAGGACCGAAGAAAAATCACGGAGTGGGGAAAAGACACGACAATGTACAGGCATTTTGGGTTGGGAAATCACATGACATTCATCATGAAGGCAGGACTCTGAAAATGACTTTATATTCATAATGATTTGTGGAGTGTGGAATTCACATGACACTGTAATTTTCTTTATATTTTTTCTCAATGACAGAGGCTGGCGTTGAGAGAAAACCCTTAAAAATCCAGACGTCGTCAGGGTCTGCATCGAACCCACGACCTCACGCGTACCAGGCGAGGCAGTTAACATCGAGACGAAATGACACCGCAAATCTCTCCCGGTGGATAAATCAAACGGTGGTTCTCAACGTTTCTGGAATGTCGCCCATCTCCCCCTCCCCCACCTCCTCCTCCAATGATTTTCTGAGCCGGGGAAATATGTGCTAAATTCTGCAACGTCAAATGCCTCCCCGCATCCCCATGCCACTGAAGAAGCCACGTGGCTGTAAGAAGACCACCCTCTGCTGTTCAATCCGAATAACAAACTCTAGATTTGAAGCTTTCGTGACTGCAAGGATTCATATTCTTAGGTTTTTTCGGTAAAGTCACGTAGGTAAAACATTAAAATTAATAAAAGTAAAATAAAATAAAAGTCACGACGTTTCGGAGGCAACACAAGCTTCCGTCTTCAGGTGGAACCGTCACAGCCACGACAGCTGTATCAAGTAAATGAGAAATTGCAGGAGCTACCACTCCGTTTATATAATGGTTGGAGAAGGTGGTGGGCAAGGGCCAAGTGCAGCACACTTTTTATTAATATGGTAAGGTGAGGCTTAAGAGGGTGAGCCTTTGTTATGGAGAAGTACGGTTTGTGACTCAACGCGCTCTGCGTCTGCGGCTGCTGTCACATCGGCAAGCGACAACTCAACACGTTCTGTGTCAATAACAATACCGTGTCTGTGTGTGTCTGTGTGTGTGTCTGTGTGTGGGTGTCTGTGTGTGTGTGTCTGTGTGTGTGTGTCTGTGTGTGTCTGTGTGTGTCTGTGCGTGTCTGTGTGTGTCTCTGTGTGTGTGTGTGTGTGTGTCTGTGTGTGTGTGTGTGTGTCTGTGTGTGTGTCTGTGTGTCTCTTGTGTCTCTGTGTGTGTCTGTGTCTGTGTGTGTGTGTCTCTGTGTGTGTGTCTCTGTGTGTGTATATGTGTGTGTCTGTGTGTGTATCTGTGTGTCTGTGTGTTTGTGTCTGTGTGTGTGTGTGTCTCTCTGTGTGTGTCTGCGTGTCTCTGTGTCTGTGCATGTGTCTCTGTGTGTCTCTGTGTGTGTGCGGCTGTGTCTGTGTGTCTGTGTGTGTGTGCGGCTGTGTCTGTGTGTCTGTGTCTTCTGTGTGTGTGTCTGTGTGTGTGTCTGTGTCTGTGTGTCTCTGTGTGTGTCTCTGTGTGTCTCTGTGTGTGTCTGTGTGTGTGCGGCTGTGTCTGTGTGTCTGTGTCTCTGTGTGTGTGTCTATGTGTGTGTGTATCAACGAGCGGAGCGCCGGGTGGCTAAAGCACAGCAAGTTGGCACAGTAGGGGCACAGGTGGTGCATCAGCCACTCATCTCGGTCATCTCGGTCAGTCGACCCGTGGCACCTGCTGGGTCTGCCCGTGACCTCCTGCCAGCGGGCGTTCTACACTTCACGTGGCCTCAAGGTGCACATGGCCTGGCACAAGCGTCGTGGTGACGTCACCGCCACTTAGTGGCGAATGGCGGTTGTTGTTGGCCTTTAAAGGGTACAAAAAATTGTAATTGGTGATGTTTTGAACAATGGCCCTTCTTTATTGCAAACATATTTTTTTTATCAAAACAGTACACTCTCGATCATCTGCGTGCGGTTTATCCGATTTTACGGATTAACGCTGCGCCTGAGATGTTGACACGAATTAATTCATTTTGATTTAAAGCTTTCGTGACTGCAGAGATTCATATTCTTGGTTCTTTCGGTAAAGTCACGTAGAAGGGAAATAATGCGATAAATAAAAATATAAAACAATAAATTGTCACGACGTTTCGACTGCAACACAAGCAATCATCATTAGGTGTGAAATCCACAGCAAGAACATTTGAAAAACCGCACTTTTTCTAATTTCTTGCTTTTTTTTCACACCTGATGATGATTGCTTGTGTTGCAGTCGAAACGTCGTGAGAATTTTGTTTTAATTTTATTATTGTATTCTTTCCCTTCTATGTGACTTTACCGAAAGACCAAGAATATGGTGTTACTCTTTGGTTCTTTGGGTAAGTCACGTAGATAAAATAAAATAAATCACATTCATTTTTTACCTACGTGACTTTAAAATAAAACACATTCCTGCGGAGGGAGCTGGTAGGAACGTTGGGTCAATGGCCTGCAGGGTCAACGGCGGCGTGGTGTATTCCGCAAATATGCCCGACTGTGAGGGCGGGCACAAGCCGGCGTGAGTAGGTAAACGTTGAGTTTTATAAGGGCACCACGGGTGACCAGCCCTCCCACCCAGCCCCACCCTCCCACCCAGCCCACCCTCCCCACCTTCCCCACCAGACCCTCCCACCCTCCCACCCAGCCCCACCCACCCAGCCCACCCCCCACCCACCCCCCACCTCCCCACCCNCCCTCCCACCGCCCTCCCCCCCCCCCCACCTCCCTCCCACCTCCACCCAGCCCTCCTCCCACCCAGCCCTCCCCACCTTCCCCACCCAGACCCTCCCCACCCTCCCCACCCAGCCCTCTCCACCCAGCCCTCCCCCACCCTACCCACCTCCCACCCAGCCTCCCTCCCCACCCAGCCCCTCCCTGCAAGACGGACACAATAATCCCTGTGGGCTGGTGAACCAGGAGGTTCCTACCAGTATAATACATTCCCTATAGCACTGAAGGATGTTACTACTGAATTGAACCCCAATAGAGTAATTTTGCAGTAGCTTTTCAGCTGACATGTTTTTTGCCAATGCGAGTTGACTTTGTGTCCGAGTTTTTACTCAAAGCACTCTGCGCTCAATGCCGTGGACACCGCGAGAGTCACGTGTGCAGACGCAGTCACCTTGCCCGAGAACGACTGGCTCTTTCGCGCCGTACGTTGTCAACCGCGATATAGTGGGTGTGGAGGGGTAAGAACAAGAAACCAACAGATCTTCTTGGTTCTTTCGGTAAAGTCACGTAGAATGGAAACAAAAAAATAATAAAATAAAACATAATCTCACATTCGGACGCCGTCATTCCGACAGACCTGTTCTTCACCTGAGGACGGCTGCTTGCGTTGTGGCCGAAACGTCGTGAGAATTATTTTATTATGTTTTATTTTATTATTTTATTGTTTCATTCTACGTGACTTTACCGAAAGAACCAAGAAGATGAATCCCTGCAGTCACGAAAGAAGCTTTAAATCGAAATTTAAAGCCAACACAGTTTAACACACGGTAGCTTTCGAGACCAATATCATCCATAATAAGTTTTATTAGTAGATCGCGTAAATATATAAACGTGTCATTGAACGGTTACAATGTGCACAAATAACAGGGCACTGAATGCCAAAACCAAATCAAATAACACGAGCGTTGAAACTGACCAAGCAATTAAAACTATAAATAAAAATTAACCCGTAAAAACAAAGTTTTTCACTATAAATCCTTTATATGCGTGGCGCTAGAGTCCACTCGTCCTCTGGCTTGAGATGGCTGCCACCTATGGGTCAGATGATTGCTGCATCATTAAGCAATTGGTAATTAATATAAAAAAATATTTTGGAAAAATTTTTACGCACAAGTGTAAAATTCAGTCGATTGGATCACGGGAAGCGGGTTAAAAAACGACGAAAGATTTGCACGGTCGTAAGCGCGCAAGCAAGTGAACTTAATATAAAGGATTTAAAAATACCGTACATTGAACATAACCGTCAGCTGTGACAAAACATCCGTCAGATTTGGCTACTAAATCAAATAGATATTCATACTGGTACAAAATATTATTACCGAAGCTATAACAGAANGTGTGTACGGATTAATTGCACCTGTGGCAAATGCTGTGTTGGGAAACAACAGAATAACAACAAGGACACTCAATTGATTTTGATAATGTTGAAGTTCTGTGCAAAACGAATTATACTGCCAAGGTAAAGAACAAAATTGAAGAATTATAATTAACGTTCGATAGTAAAAAAAAATTTCAGCTTGGAGAAACAAAAATACATTTTTTGGTTCTTTCAGTAAAGTCACGTAAAGGGAAATAAAATAATAAAACAATACAATTCTCACGACGTTTCGACTGCAACACCTGAACACAGCTGCATGCGTGTTGTTGCCGAAACGTCGTGCGAATTATTGTTTTATTTTAAATGTTCTTATTTTCTTATTTCCCTTCTACATGACTTTACCGAAAGAACCAAGAATATGAATCCCTGCAGTCACGAAAGCTTTCAATCGAAATAATACATTGTTTAAATGCATGCCTATACAAGTCACCATACTTCAATAGGGATTACCGTTGCACAATAAAAGGTAGGGCTATTTTAAGACACACAAACGAATGCATAATGTACGTTGATTACCATCATAATAGCAGGGTTTTACCCTTTTTTTTGGCACACAAAATCGAAACCTTTTTACGAGGAATCATGTCTGCATTAACCACTATACTTGTGGTCAAAATGCAAACAAAAAACACGCTCTGATAACACTGGTNAAAAAAAAAACATTGTTTTCTGGCCTGGACTTTTGCAGCTGTTCTAGACTAATTTCAGGGTGCTGATTCCAAATCTGATCTCAGATTTGCTCTATCACATCTCATTTTTATGCCATTGGCATAACCTTTTTCATTGATTTTACCCGAAATTAACCCTGTCACTTATGATTGCAAGTTGTTGCGAGTCAGTGACTGCTTTAGTGTTAAAATATGGTGCTGTATTTTTAGGATAGTGTGTTTATAATATCATTTTATGTAGATATCCACATTTATTGAATATCTTTCTTCTGCAGTTTTTATTGAAAATGCAATATTTGATATCTCAAAAACCTGATGTGATAGACAAAAACTGATGCCAGATTTGGAATCAGCACCCCAAAATTACCCTAAAACCGTTGGAATACCTTATGCCAGAAAAAGTGTGTTGACCAGTGTAATAAATGCATTGTCCTTGAAATTGATTGGTCCACACCAGAGACAGCTTTGAGTCTCGTCTCAATCTGTGCTAGACCAGAGGACGCCAAAAGGCGTACAGCTCAAAGACGATGCACTATCAAAGTAATGAGGGCTCGGGGTGAGCATCTACATCATCAGACCTCCTTTGCCAGTACACAAAATATACTAATGGTTTTTCCACTTTTTCTGGCAACAAAAACTGACACCTTTTGCAATGAATCATGCTTACATTAACCACAATACTTGCAGTCAAATGCAAACAAAAAACAATACTCTGATATTTATGATTCCTGCAAAAGGTGTCAGTTTTTGTTGCCAGAAAAAACCCTATTAGTATATGTTGGTACTGGCAAAGGAGGTCCCATGATGTAGCTGCTCACCCGAGCTCTCATACTCTGGTAGTGCGTTGTCTTTGACTTGTGCGCCTTTTGGCGTCATCTGGTCGAACGCCATATGAGACGAGGCTCCAAAGAAAGCTGTCTCGGGTGTGGATCAATCAGTTTCAAGGGCAATGCATAAATGATCAGAGTATTGTTTTTTGTTTGCATTTGACTGCAAGTATTGTGGTTAATGTAAACATGATTCCTTGTAAAAGGTGTCAGTTTTGTTGCCAGAAAAAGGGGAAAACCCCTATTAGTATATTTAGGTACTGGCAAAGAAGGTCTAATGATGATACGTTGATTCATATAAATACCCACTGCAATGGCATTGTCTATATGCTTCATTAATCCCCCCCTCCCAACCAAACATTGCTCAAGAATTGCTCAAAGGATCCCATTACATGTACCCTCTAATCTTTGTTTTTTTCGTAAAGTTCTTCACGTNGGTAAAAATAAAATACAAATAAATTAAATCACGACGTTTCACAGCAAAATGACTGTGTCAATTGGAGATAACTTTTTTACCTACGTGACTTTACCGAAAAAACAAAGAGCATGGACCCTTGCAGTCACGAAAACTTCAAATCTAGAATGTCCCCCTCTGTTTAAGAACGGAACAGGAGGATTTCTTCGAATCTGGCTGTCCCTGATGAAGCTGGTTGTAGTTACTCACGAAACGTCGTACTCAGATTGTAAATGTTGTGGCTTTGCTCTCCAATACACCGGTGTGCTGTACACTACACTATACACTAAGCACGATGTACTAACACNACACTAACACACACTACNATAACTACACTATACACACACTAACACACTAGTAACTTAACACTATACACTACNCACTATACACTACACTACTAACTACAGCTATACACTACACACNCNCTATACACNCTAAACACTACTAACACNCACTATNCACTAACACATAATACACTACACTACACTACACTATAATACACTAACACATACACTACTATACACATACATAACACTATAACTATTAACACTATACACANTATACTACCTACTACTATACACTACACATATTAACACATCNCACTATACCACTACTACACCACTAAACACNCACTACTATACACTNCACATACACTACTATACNANACACTTAACACTACACTACACACTACTACACTACACAATACNATACACTAANCNATACACTAACACACTATACACTAACTACACAGTCACTATACACTACACATACACTNCACNANATACTACTACACATTAACACTAACACNACTACACTATCACACTNCACTATACACTACACATACAGATCACTAACACACACACNGANACACNNTCACAGCACAGCTACACTACACNACACTATACACTCACTATACACTAACTGTATCNTGACNAATTGCACGTTCTGTTTACGTGACAACCCTCACNAGTTGGCTGTGTCGCGCGGGTTCACNACACAACANTTATACATTAGCGATCTACCCAAAACACNTTATTATAAACGAACAAAAACAGACTTCTAAAAACGATCCAATCANCATGTAAAAGTGCTAGNTCCAGCGGGGTGGCTTCCTANGAACAGTGTAATGNATAGAGGNATATANTGTATATAGTGTAGTGTGTGTNTATAGTGAGTGATAGTNTAGTAGTGAGTATAGAGTGTNTGTGTAGTGTATAGTGNAGTATAGTGTAGTGTGTAGTNATAGTGTAGTGTGTTGTGTAGTGTATNGTGNGTAANGTGTGTGCGTATAGTGTTTTAGTNTGTAGTGTATAGTNCGTGTGTAGTGNATAGTGTGTGTAGTGTTATAGTGTAGTGGTAGTGTAGTGTATAGTGTATGTGTAGTGTATNTGTAGTGNATAGTAGTGGTGTAGTGTATAGTGTAGGTAGTGTATANTGTAGTGTGTATATAGTTAGTGTATAGTATGTAGTGTATAGTGTAGTAGTGTAGTGNATANTAGTGTAGTGTAGTGTGTAGTGTAGTGTAGTGTAGTGTAGTGTGTGTATAGTAGTGTATAGTAGTGTANANTGTAGTGTAGNAGTGTATAGTTGTGTATAGTATAGTGTTAGTGTATAGTACTAGTGTATAGTGTATGTAGTGTATAGTGTAGTGTANAGTGTAGTGTATAGTGTAGTGTATAATGTAGTGTATAGTAGTTTGTATGCATGTACGTTGAACTTCCTTCGCACGTTGTAGCCAACCGCGCTAGTCAGAGGTGCAGAGGAAGGACAACAAACCAAACACAACAACGCAGTTGATAATTGTTTTTTACCCTTCTATCTGGACAAAACGGACACTTTTTTACAAGAGTCATGTTTGCATAGACCACAATACCTGCAGCCATTATACAAAAAAACATAACTCTTATGTATGCACTGTCAAGGACAGTTTTNGGTTGCCAGATAGCGCGCCACTCAAAGNCACTATGGGAACCTCATTTGGTAAAAATATGATAATTGGTTGTTTACCCTTCTATCTGGCAACAAAACTGACACCTTTTTACAAGGAGTCATGTTTGCATAGACCACAATACCTGCAGTCATAATACAAACAAGTTATGTCTTTTGTTTGTATTATGACTGCAGGTATTGCGGTCTATGCAAACATGACTCCTTGTAAAACTCAAAGACAATGCACCATCAGAGTACGAGAGCTCGGGTNAGCATTTACACCATTGGAACCTCATTTGCCAGTAAAAAACATGATACAACGCAGTTCTAAAGAAATGAGTTTCAGCTGAGATTAAAAGTGCATCGCCCAGCGGCTTCCTGATGTCGTCGTCCGAAAAGCAACGTTCCAGACGGCCGCAGGAGCACATCCAGAAAGCGCGCGTTGCGGTGACCACCGTCTTTCACCACGACTATCCCCCATTACGTAAGTACGCCGAATTTCTTTCACACCGTGCGTAGCTAACCGTGCTAACCGGATGCGGTAAAGCACAACAAACCATGGTCTCCGCGCGAGTCTATGGCACCGTATTCAACAAACATCCAACGTATCGATTTTTTCGTGACTGCAGATTCATCTTCTTGGTTCTTTCGGTAAAGTCACGTAGAATGGAAATAATTAAATAATAATNAAAACATAATAAAATAATTCTCACGACGTTTCGGCCACAACGCAAGCAGCCGTCCTCAGGTGAAGAACAGGTCTGTCAATAAGACAGAGTCTGAAGGACTCAGACTCTGCTTATCGACGCAGTTCTTCTCGACAGACCTGTTCTCACCTGAGGACGGCTGCTTGCGTTGTGGCCGAAACGTCGTGAGAATTATTTTATCATGTTTTATTTTCATTACTTTATTATTTCCATTCTACGTGACTTCACCGAAAGAACCAAGAAGATCCAACGTATCCTCCACCCAACGCAAACCCCTAGACCTCTCGCCTCTGCGGCAAGTCGGAAACGACGACAACCTTCACCGCCTCCTCCGCCTTATCCCAGCGGCAGAAGTGGTAGTAGGTCTGCAGCGCAAGCGCGCCCACCGCCAGCGGGAAGAACAGCGGCCACACGGACCACGCGTGCAAGACGCACATCGCCAGCAGGCCCAAGGCCAGCACGGCCGCGCCGCGCCGGGCCACCCGGCTCCACGATCGTCGCTCGCTCTCCGCCAGCGACCGATCCAGGGCGGGACCCGACTCGCGCCAACGGTGCAAGAGCTCGTCGCTTTCGGCCGGGTCGGGCCGGATGTCTGCACCGGCGGGATGAATTCGTAGCCGTCGTCGGATGAGGAAGACGCGGCGTTGGCAAGCGCTGCCGCCGATGTTGTTGCGTGTTCGCACGCTGAATTTGGTTCGCTCCGCACGGAGCCAAGCGCGGTCATCGGAGTTGCTGATGAGGGCGGTGACGGTGGTGATGGTGGTAGGAGTGGATTCGGTCAGTCCGCTCGCCGTGTGGCCGCATGATATAATTGCTGCCAAGCTGCGGGGCACACAAACACACCGGGTACATAATGGGACCTCCTTTGCCGTACAAATATACTAATAGGGTTTTCCCCTTTTTTCTGGCAACAAAACTGACACCTTTTGCAAGGAATCATGTTAACATTAACCACAATACCTGCAGTCAAATGCAAACAAAAAACAATACTCTGATAATAGATGCATTGTCTTTGAAACTGATTGGTCCACACACAGACAGCTTTCTTTGAGCCTAGTCTCATATGGTGTTTGACCAGATGACGCCAAAAGGCGCACAGTTCAAAGACAACGCATATCAGAGTAACGAGAGCTCGGGTGAGCAGCTACATCATGGGATCTCCTTTGCCAGTACCAAAATATACTAATAGGGTTTTTCCCCTTTTTTCTGGCAACAAAACTGACACCTTTTGCAAGGAATCATGCTTACATTAACCACAATACTGGTGTGGACCAATCAGTTTCAAAGACAATGCATAATTTATCAGAGTATTGTTTTTTGTTTGCATTTGACTGCAGGTATTGTGGTCTATGCAAACATGACTCCTTGTAAAAAGGTGTCAGTTTTTTTGCCAGATAGAAGGGTAAAAAAACAATTATCAGCTCTGAGTACACATACATATTCTGATTCAGATCTGCCGGTCATCTGAGTCGTCAGTCAACCCATGGCATCTGCTGCTGATGGCACCAACACTGTGAATCAGAATGTTTCTAGATTTGAAGCTTTCGTGACTGCAAGGATTCATATTCTTAGTTTTTTCGGTAAAGTCACGTAGGTAAATTAAAATTATAAAAAGTAATATTTTTTTACCTACGTGACTTTACCGAAAAAACCTAAGAATATGAATCAGATTGATGTGTTTATGCTGNAGGAATCCGATGATCTATAAAAAAAATTATTTCAAATTTTTATTANTTTATTATTTACTGTTCTTCACCTGAGGACGGCTGCTTGCGTTGTGGCCGAAACGTCGTGAGAATTGTATTTATTATGTTATTTTTTATTATTTTATTATTTCCCTTCTACGTGACTTTACCGAAAGAACCAAGAAGATGAAATCGTTGTTCTAACGCGACGAGATGATGATGTTGGGGTGCACTGGCTTAGACGTGAACTCTACCTCGGAGTTGATCCCTGTGGGTTCGATCCCATACCCCTTTGAAGGTACCTGGGAGCTTGCAGCGTGTTGTGAGTTCTCGCTTTATCGCCCTCAGCCACGTGGTCGCGTGGATTGTTTTGTGTCTTTTTCCGGGTCTTTAGTTTGCGTGTTTTTTAATTCTTCACTTTACCTTACCTCACACCCCCAGAATCGATATCAGCACGCGTTGAATTTAATCGATTATCTGGCCGTTGTTATCAATAATGTCCACACGATGATGGTGATGATGAGTCGAACACTGCGTTGACATTCGCGAAGGCCCAGATTGCTGTCTGGGCAAATATAAAATATTAAACATAAAAATCCACGCAGCAGCAGCTCGGCGAGGCCTTTACGATGCTCAGACGAAAATTAAATGTTTATTAATGTAACTTAAGTAAAGTTAACGATGTTGGTAATTTAACGATTCATCCATCAGTAGATTAGAACCCACGGCAATTGATTATAGGTTTGTTTTTGCATTTACAAAGGAGACACGGGTTCCCGTGTTGGCTTGTCTAAGTGGGGGTGATGAATTAGTTAAGTAAAGATTATTAATTAGCTTAGATAACTTTTAATTTGCTTAAAGCTAACTTATAAATTGTGTTCGCGCCCGAATTACGCGTGCGCGTTTCGCTCGCTCGCGACCGTCTTCGGCCACCGTAGGAATCTATTAACACGAACACACAGATTCGGNGTTCGATTCTTTATTTTAAAACGCAATATTTATGGTTATCGTTAAATTGATTGCTAATCGATTTTACGCGATCAAGAAAGGGGGCGTGAATCCACGTGGTGAGTTTTTTTTCATTTAAATTCGTGTTTGATTTTAGTGCGAGTTTGTTTGAATTCGATTCCGATTTATTTGGAATCGACTTGCCTCCTGATTAGCCGCCCTACTCAATACACATTCGATTCTGATTATCAACAATTAGCGAATCGATTCTATGCAGTACCCTGAACGTGGAATCGATTCTCGTTTGCACGCGATTCTCACAGCTCGTACTATCCGCGACGCAAAGGAATCGATTCCGCAACTCGATTCCATCGCACTCGCTTAACATGGCGAATCGAACGCGGACGACTTATCCGGATCGATCCTCCAACCGCCATTCGACTGAACGGGGCAGTTCACGCTGTTGGTCTTGCTGCGACTTCCATCGAATCTTCCTCGTTTCTTTAACAACTCATCCGACGTTTAGCGCGCGGACATCGACGATCGAACTCTAAACACTTCGGCTCCAGATGACGCCCAGTTTGGCGGCTCGAGACGACGAGCCTGGCCCGATGTTTGCGGATTCTTTTCGGCACATTGGCGGACCTCCACTGCACGTGAGTAGCCGCAATGGCGGGAATGTGGGGGGTCACGTGGGGCTGTACGCGTGATTTAATAAATGCGTTTTATTATTGTACACTTCTAAAACACTTAGATTTTTTTGGTTCTTTCGGTAAAGTCACGCTGGATATTTTTTTACGCCTGAGGACGACCTCTTGTGTTGCGATCGAAACGTGATTTTTTTTTAATCTTCTACCTAACGTGACTTTATTACAGATCAATTCAGACATTGTTGGTCGCCTCGTACCCTTATACATCTCAACGTTCATCCTACAGAGTCTCATCGCAAGGGAGGAACGCAAACAAACAAGGCAACTTTTAGTTTGCCCGTATTGAAACGGCTGTACGCCGTCGTATGGACCAGAAAACTAAAGTTTCCCTGTACAAGATACGGGGTAGACCGTATGGGTTGGCACGGTGTTGTACGGGGTTGTATAAGTTGCCAAACAAGATTCAGAAGCACCATTGGAACCTCATTTGCCAGTAAAAAATATGATAATTGTTTTTTACCCTTCTATCTGGCAACAAAACTGACACCTTTTTTTACAAGGAGTCATGTTTGGTGTAAATGCTTCACCCCGAGCTCTCATACTCTGATATTGTGTTGTGCCTTTTGGCGTCATCTGGTCCAACACATGTGAGACTAGGCTCTAAGGAAAGCTGTCTCGGGTGTGGACCAATCAACTTCAAGGACAGTGCATACATGATCAGAGTTGTTTTTTGTTTGCATTATGGCTGCAGGTATTGTGGTCTATGAAACATGACTCCTTGTAAAAAAGGTGTCAGTTTTGTTGCCAGATAAAGGGTAAAAACATTATCATATTTTTACTGGCAAAGGAGGTTTCAATGGTGTAAATGCTTACCCCGAGCTCTCATACTCTGATGGTGCATTGTCTTTGAGTTGTGCGCCTTTTGGCGTCATCTGGTCCAACACCATGTGAGACTAGGCTCTAAGAAAGCTGTCTCGGGTGTGGACCAATCAACTTCAAGGACAGTGCATACATTATCAGAGTTGTGTTTTTGTTTGCATTATGACTGCAGGTATTGCGGTCTATGCAAACATGACTCCTTGTAAAAAAGGTGTCAGTTTTGTTCCAGAAGAAGGAAGAAAAACAATTATCAAGATTGAGAAGTGTTGGTGATCTTCTTGGTTCTTTCGGTAAAGTCACGTAGAAGGGAAGTAATACAATAATAAAAACAAAACACAATAAAATAATTATTTTATTATGTTTTAAATAATAAATAATACAAATAAAACATTGTAAAATAATTATTTTATTATGTTTTAAATAATAAAAATAAAACATAATAAAATAATTATTTTATTATGTTATATTTTTATTATTTTATTACTTCCCTTCTACGTGATTTTACCGAAAGAACCAAGAAGATGAATCCCTGCAGTCACGAAAGAAGCTTTAAATCGAAAAGTGTTAGTGAGTTAAAGCAAAGCAACTTTGGGGAGGGCAGAATTGATGGGAACCCTCCATGCTGGAATGATGATGAACAATGATCTCGAGTCCTGAATCCTGACGGTCTCAAATATAAAGTAAACGCTTTCTGACCGCCTGGAGGGTTGATTCCCCACCCCCCGTGGGTTATTGCAGTTGCTGGCGGCTTGGATTGCAGCGGCCCCCCGGTATACTTTGCTGGGCGTGTGAACTGCTGTTCACATTTCGATGTAAAGCTTTCGTGACTGCAGGGATTCATCTTCTTGGTTCTTTCGGTAAAGTCACGTAGAAGGGAAATAAAACATAATAAAATAATTCTCACGATGTTTCGGCCACAACGCAAGCAGCCGTCCTCAGGTGAAGAACAGGTCTGTCGGGAAGACAGCGTCTGTTCTTCACCTGAGGACGGCTGCTTGCGTTATGGCCGAAACGTCGTGAGAATTACATTATTATTTCCTTCTACGTGACTTTACCGAAAGAACAAGAAGATGAGTACGTCGTAGTTTTTATTTTTATTAATTTGAACATGTTTACGTGGCTTTACCGAAAGACCCAAAGAATGCTGATGTTTGAATTTATATATTTTCAACAGAGGCTGCTGGAAATGGAGAGATTGGTTGAATCGTCGCTTGGGCAACATCCTCCTGATCGTCGAGAAGATGGAAGTTCTTCTCCCACCAGAGGTCTCGACATCACATCACAAGTGAACTTCATGCCGCTACTACTATACCACTACACTACCATACCTGTCAAGCCCTTATCAGTGCCCTACTTTATTACAGACCAATTCAGACATTGGTCGCCTCGTACCTTATAAATATCAACGTTCATCCTACAAAGTCTCATCGCAAGGAGGAACGCAAACAAATAGACAACTTTTAGTTTGCCCGTATTGAATTCGGAGGTCAAACGGGCAATCGCTACTTGAAACAACCTGTACGGCTGAGACGCGTATGGGCAGCGTGCATGACGCTTGCCCAGACAAAGGTTTTACCGCGGTGTGAGAGGCTCGGTTAACACGTAGCTCTCACCCAGTGTATTTTTGTATGATTTTATGCAATGTAATTACTGTAAACTTCGTGTAAAAATGCTTTATAACGAGAGATTTCTTGTGTCTGGACCAATTGATGTCATTTACATTAATTCTTATGGGGAAATTAATTCGGTGTTCGAACAAAATCGGTGTTCGAATGGCTCGATCTCCGGGTAGCACTGTACAAGAATACGGGGATGACCGTATGGGTTGACACGGTGTTGTACGGGGTTGCATGAGTTGCCAAACACAAGATTGAGAAGTGTTGGTGAGTAAAACAAAGCAACTTTGGGGAGGGCAGAATTGATGGGAACCCTCCAGACTGGAATGATGATGAACAATGATCTCGAGTCCTGAATCCTGACGGTCTCAAATATAAAGTAAACGCTTTCTGACCGCCTGGAGGTTGATTCCCGACCCCCCGTGGGTTATTGCAGTTGCTGGCGGCTTGGATTGCAGCGGCCGCCCCGGTAAACGTTACTGGGCGTGTGAACTGCTGTTCACATTTCGATTTAAAGCTTTCGTGACTGCAGGAATTCTAATTCTTTGGGTCTTTCGGTAAAGTCACGGAGATAGGGAAAGTTTTCCCTCCCTGTTTTCCTCCTGATGACGATCGCTTGTGTGTTGTGATCTAAACGTCGTAGTTTTGTTTATTTATTAACACATTCCTGCGGAGGGAGCTGGTAGGAACGTTGGGTTGCTCGGTCAATGGCCAGGGTCAACGGCGGCGTGGGGTATTCCGCAAATATGCCGACTGTGCGGGCGGGCACAAGCCGGCGTGAGTAGGTTAAACGTTGAGTTTTATAAGGCACCACGGGGTGACCAGCCCATCCCACCCCCACCCAGCCCCATCCCACCTAGCCCCACCCAGCCCCTCTCCACCCCTCCATTTTTGGATGCACGACGGACGGACACAATAATCCCCTGTGGGCTGGTGGAACCAGGTGGTTCCTGCCAGTATTGATTTGAACATATTTACGTGACTTTACCGAAAGACCCAAACAATGCTGATGTTGAATTTATATTTTGTCAACAGAGGCTGCTGGAAATGGAGAGATTGGTTGAATCGTCGCTTGAGCAACATCCTCCTGATCGTCGAGGAGATGGAACTTCTCCCCACCAGAGGTCTCGACATCACATCACAAGTGAACTTCATGCCGCTAAAAAAAAAAAAATATCTCGTTCGTGAAGATTTACAAGTCACGAGGTACACGGGCAGATATTGGTGGCCTCCAATCCAGCACGTGTGGCAGCGAGGGTCACATGGTGGGAAAATCCCTTGGCGTTGGTATCAATGAGGAGCCATATACCCTGGTAAACAACGGTGTTCCTACTCTTTTAAGTTTTTTCGGTAAAGTCACGGTAAAAAAAAAAAAATTATAGAAAATAAATTTGGCTGTGACGGTCCCACCTGAAGACGGAGACTTGTGTTGCCTCCGAAACGTCGTGATTTTTATTATTTTCATTTATTTTATTTGTATTATTTTTCACCCACGTGACTTTACCGAAAAAACCTAAGAGTATGAATCCTCGCAGTCACGAGAGCTTCAAATCTACAATCACGGCGTTCCTCTTGAGCGATAGGAAAACAAGTATAACCCGTAAAAACAAAGTTTTTCACTCTAAATCCTTTATATGCGTGGCGGCTAGAGTCCTCTCGTCCTCTGGCTTGAGATGGCTGCCACCTATGGGTCAGATGATTGTCTGCAGTATTAAACAATTGGTAATTAAATATTTAATTTGTTTCCCTAAACAGTGTAAAATTTTGGNAAAAAAATTTCACGAACATTAATTGTCTCGCACAACGAGTCTGTGTGCAAAATGTCAGCTCGATTGGATCACGGGAAGTGGGTTAAAAACGACCGAAAGGTTTGCACGGTCGTAAGCAAGCACGCAAGCAAGCGAACTTAATATAAAGGATTTAAAAAAAAAATCTGTTTGCCGTGAATGCTGAGTGCAACGGTGTATTGATTCGCGAACGGTGTTGGTTGGGTGGCAGGAGNAAGGAGGGTGGTGGGTGTTTATCGGGCACCTCCAGGATCGCGTGATGATGAATACTCGAGTCCTGAATCCTGACGGCCTCAAAAAGTAAACGCTTTCTGACGGCCTCGGAGGTGACCCCCTACAGCCCTCCCTGCTGGGGTCGAGGTTCCAGCCCGGCGGCCGCCCTGGTTAACGCTGCCGGGCGTAGGCTGGCGTCTACCTCCCCTCCGCACTCAAGTTCATTTATTAGTCTTCTTGGTTCTTTCGGTAAAGTCACGTAGAAGGGAAGTAATAAAATAATAAAACATAATAAAATAATTTTCACGACGTTTCGGCCACAACGCAAGCAGCCGTCCTCAGGTGAAGAGCAGGTCTGTCGGGGAGACAGTCTGAATGAAACACCACTACGCTTGGAGCGTATATTTAAGCTGGGTTGGAAGGGGGGGGAAGGGCGCCTTGACAAAATAATTTGCTTATCAAGAGGAATTTCGCATATTTATGGGAAATGCAGGTATGTGATTAGTACTACTTGTGAAATGCGTAGGAGGTGGGGGGGGTTTCAAAGTCATATGCCTGTGCATTATGCAGGATTAGCAACATCATGTATTAGGTATAGCCCTGTGAGCCATTCGGCTCTTGAATTGGGTGCAACCGTAACAAACAAAAACATGAACAAGAAAACATCTTAAAGTGAATGTGACTAAGCGCAAACAGAAAATCCAAGAAAAGACAGCAAAATTTGCAGAAAAATCACCATACACCAACGCTGTGTGCAAAAATCCCAGTGGGATTCAAGTCAAACAACAACAACAACCACAAGACAACTTAGATTAAGGCCATCAGTCTATCTGATGGCCAAACCAGTAAACTTTTCGAAATCACCAAAATAAAGCAATGAAACAGTGATCATAGGAACTGTGATGGAATTTTCACAATAAACGACATCAACAACATGTACCACCAAACTCTGCAGCCATAGCTGGCTGCATGAGTCACTCCACAACAGTAGGAGCATCAATCGGAGTATTATAATTTTCAATGCACCTTTAAGATCAGCACACTCAATCAAAACACAGGTCATACTTTGGAGTTGGTCAACTTGGACCAACGGAACAAGGACACCCCCGCCCACTCCCTTTTAGCACGGGCCTTGACACTTTACCGGTTATAAACAATCGTGCATTTTTAAATCCTTTATATTAAGTTCGCTTGCTTGCGCGCTTACGACCGTGCAAATCTTTCGGTCGTTTTTAACCCACTTCCCGTGATCCAATCGAGCTGACATTTTGCACACAGACTCGTTGTGCGAGACAATTATTTCGTGAAATTTTTTTCCAAATTTTACACTTTTTAGGGAAAAATTTTTTTTTATATTTAATTACCAATTGCTTAATGGTGGCAGGCAATCATCTGACCCATAGGTGGCAGCCATCTCAAGCCAGAGGACGAGAGGACTCTATAGTGAAAAACTTTGTTTTTACGGGTTAATTTTTTCACTTGTTTTAAACAATGACCCGCGTGGTTTTTTTCGTTTTATTTTCTCAGAATGTGAAAATGTCCGTTGGAATTGCCGGCGGCTGTCACCTCCATCCGGCCGTTGAGATGACAGAAGAGTTTCCTGCTGGAGGGTCTGTACCGCAAGTCACACACTTGCGCGCACGTACACCTCAAACTCCTTTTGAGGCTCCCTTAATGCGCTGGATTAGCAGCTTGTGCATTGGATATCCACGCCCGTAGAGTGACATCGGTTCCCTGTCGCAGTTTTAGCGCCACGGTGGCGAGATGTTGACTGCCTCGCCTGGTGTACAGGAGGTCGTGGGTTCGATCCCGACCCTGACGCCTGCTGTATATTTGGAGTTGCATGTCTCTCTCTCTCATCATGATCACGGTGGTAGGAGATGTTGTCTGCCTCGCCTGGTGTACAGGAGGTCGTGGGTTCGATCCCAAACCCTTGACGCCTGCTGTATATTTGGAGTTGCATGTCTCTCATCATCATCGCAGTGGCTAGGAGATGTTGTCTGCCTCGCGTGGTGTACAGGAGGTCGTGCGTTCGATCCCAACCCGACGCCTGCTGCTGTATATTTGGAGTTGCATGTCTCTCTCATCATCATCACAGTGGCTAGGAGATGTTAACTGCCTCGCCTGGTGTGCAGGAGGTCGTGGGTTCGATCCCGACCCGACGCCTGCTGTATATTGAGTTGCATCTCTCTCATCATTATCACGGTGGCTAGGAGATGTTAACTACCTCGCCTGGTGTGCAGGAGGTCGTGGGTTCGATCCCGACCTTGACGCCTGCTGTTTATTTCGACTTTGCGTGTCTCTCTCCCTGTGGTTGGGTGGATTTTTTTTCAGGGTCCTCTGCTTTTCCCCTTCACGTTTAGAATCGACGTCACGCGTTTAGGGTGTTTGGCTGCAATACATTTCCACGCGATAAGCCGCTTCGTCGAGCGATCATTTGTGGTGTCTACGTAGCTCAGTGGACCTTACCTGGTAAAAATTTTATCTTCTTGGTTCTTTCGGTAAAACACGTAGTTCTTAAGGGAAATAAAAAAAACAATAAAATCACGACGTTTCGACTGCAACACAAGCTCATCNTCGTGTTCCACTAGAAATTTTCTTGCTGAACACCTGATGACGGTTGCTTGTGTTGTAGTCAAAATGTCGTGAGCATTTTTATTTTTTATTTTATTTTTATTACCTTCTACGTGACTTTACCGAAAGAACCAAGAAATGNATCCCTGCAGTCACGAAAGCTTTAAATCAAACAATTGTAATAGTTTAAAGATAAGCAGTGCTTGNACAAATCCTATATNGTGCTTTTGCACTTTTTTATAACTTTGACCCCCCGCCNCTATTGAACATGTGTGACAATGATCCTCACAAGTCGTCAGTATGATAATTGTTTTTTACCCTTCTATCTGGCAACAAAACTGACGCCTTTTTTTACAAGGAGTCATTTTGCATATAATTGACCACAATAGCTGCAGCCATAATGCAAACAAAAACACAACTCTGATAATGTATGCACTGTCCTTGAAGTTGATTGGTCCACACCCGAGACAGCTTTCCTTAGAGCCTAGTCTCACGTGGTGTTGGACCAGATGACGCCAAAAGGCGCACAACTCAAAGACAATGCACCATCAGAGTATGAGAGCTCGGGTAAGCATTTACACCATTGGAACCTCATTTGCCAGTAGAAAAATATGATAATTGTTTTTTTACCCTTTTATCTGGCAACAAAACTGACACCTTTTTTACAAGGAGTCATATTTTCATAGACCACAATACTTGCAGTCGTAATGCAAACAAAAAACACAACTCTGATAATGTATGCACTGTCCTTGAAGTTGATTGGTCCACAACCGAGACAGCTTTCCTTAGAGCCTAGTCTCACATGGTGTTGGACCAGATGACGCCAAAGGCGCATGTCAATATTCCTCCAGTAAAAATAAAGATTCTGAATCGGCGAGCTCCTGTTGTTGCGTACTCCCCACCCCCCTCCCTGCCGGATGTGATGACGTCTCTGAGCCCCGATTCTCTGTGAGGGTCTCTTAAAGTAAACGCTCTGATCCGTGCCACTGTGGAGGGGTGGGGCACCCCTTGGGGTGATGGTGGGGATGGCGTTGTAGCGGCAGCTGATGTCAGCTCCGTCCTCTCGTCAGCAACGCTGCCACTCCGCCGTTCTTTGCCGACGAAAGGCGACGTTATTGTCCGTCGCGGAAATCGTCAATTTGTGCAGCTCGGTTGATGCAGGAGGTTGTTTTTTTGGGTTGGCGTAAATATAAATGTGTCGTTAAACCTGCCACTACCGACACGGCCAATGTGTAAGATTTGTCACGTAAACAGAACATGGCCAATTCGTCATTATTCTTGGTTCTTTCGGTAAAGTCATGTAGAGGGAAATAATACAATAATACAAATATAACATGAAAATTCTCACAAGAAAAAATAAAAGAAAATTTGTGTGGATTTCACACCTGATGATTGCTTGTGTTGCAGTCGAAACGTCGTGAGAATTTTTATTGTTTTATATTTTTATTATTGTATTATTTCCCTTCTACGTGACTTTACCGAAAGAACAAGAATATGAATCCCTGCAGTCACGAAAGCTTTAAATCGAAATTTAATTCGTCATTAGTTTACTTGGTTAAGCGCTTAACCGGTTGTTGTTGTTGTGTTCATAAAAGCGGTTGTTGTCGTGGGTTAGATCGTGTAAACCTAAATGTGTCTTCTTGGTTCTTTCGGTAAAGTCTTTTCGTAAAGACTTTACCGAAAGAACCAAGAAGATGAATCCCTGCAGTCACGAAAGCTTTAAATCGAAATCTAAATGTGTCGTTAAACCTGCCACCATCCGACAACCAACTGGTTAAAATTTCACGTAAGCAAAACGTGGCCAATTCGTCACTAGTACAGCAACACCGGTTGTGTGTTGGAGAGCCAAGCCACAACATTTACAATCTTAGACGTTTCGTCAGTAATTACAACCAGCTTCACCACGCGCTAGCCAGATTTGTGGAAAATTCCTACACTAATTTACTCAAAACCTTACTAAATGGCTGTGTCGGATGGTGGCGGGTTTTACGACACATACATTTTACCCGATCTAACCCAAATCAACTCGTGGATGATATTGTGCAGCTCGCTGTAGATGCATGTCCGGTGTTTGTCGTTGTAGTTTAGAGGAAAGCATCTCCCCACTCCACCGGGGTGTTGCTGTAATTGGGTACAGGATGTCTGACTGACATTTTCTTTAATATTTGTTTAATTCTCAGACTGAAGGCTGGCACGGAGGGAACCGTTGGAACGGGTGTCACCTGTAAGATCGTCTCGTCTTGGAGAAGGTGAATATCTGCGCCTGTTGTCTGTACAGAAAATTAAACAACGGCATCAACCGCCGGTCACCACTAAGTGGCGGTGACGTGACACTGCACGCTTGCGCCAGGCTAGGTGCACTTTGAGGCCACGTCAAGTGTCGAAGGCCTGCGGCAGGAGGTCACGGAACACACCCAGGTGCCAGGGTTGACTGACCGAGATGACTGGTAGATGCACCACCTGGGCTGCCCATTGTTGCAACTTCGTTTTAGCCGCCCGACGCTCTTGCTGTTATTGTGAGCGTCGCTCCTCTGCCCTTCGTTGTTGCTGGAGCGTGACTGCCAGAGGTCGCAAACGGGTTTTGATTCTTTACCCGTACCCGGCCGCACCAGGGTCGCAAATGGGTACCCGTTCGCTACCCGTACCCTACCCGAAATGAGTGACAAACGGTGACTCACCAGTGACTCACGGCCTACCCGTACCCTACCCAAATGAGTGACAAACGGTTACTCACCAGTGACTCACGGCCTACCCGTACCCAGCCGCACCAGGGTTGCAACAGTACCCGTACCCTTACCGGCCGGGTACGGGTAGCCGGGTATCGGTAGGCTACGGGTACTNCGGTTGCGACATCTGGTGACTGCCTCCAAACTCCCCAGTCGCATCATAATCCTACCAACAACAAAGACCCCCCCCCCCCGTATAGCATTTAACAGACTGTTGGGGCAAGTGCTGTTAGCGAGTAGCACCTATGAAGGCTGACACGGCACACGAGGGGACCGCCTTTGTCTCCCAGTGCCGAGGCGATGTTTACACGTCTCGCCAGATTCTTGTTTGAGGCTGAGTCGACCTCGGGGAGGCCAGGACCGGTTCAGATAATCGTCACTGGTGTTGGCCGTGAGTGGGAATCTCGGTTGGATGGGTTCGTAGCGCAGCGCGCCAACCACCGTTCGACCGCGCGAACTTTATAACCAGGTCGGTGCAAGGAAAATCTGCTGCTGTTAGAATTCTAATAACGGTTCAATCTTGATTTGAATCTTGGGTATAAAATAAATCACGACGTTTCGGGCATAACGCAAGTGTCCGTCATCAGATGGCAAAGCGATGACGGATGCTTGTGTTGTGCCCGAAACATCGTGATTTATTTTATGTTTCTACCCACGTGACTTTACCGAAGAAAGCAAAGAGTATAATTCTAAGAACGGTTGCGTGCCTGTGTCTCCCCGGCCGGATGTGATGATGTCTCTGAGCCCCGAGTTTCTGTGAGGGTCTCTTAAAGTAAACGCTCTGATCCGTGCCACTGGATGACATTGGGGGTGGGTTAAGGAAGTTATTGGAGGTCATCTGAGGTCATCAGAGGTCAGCGATTGTGCCACGCGTCACCCGCTCTCTCGTTCTCGTTGTGTTCCAGGCGGAGGCCGGGCTCGGCACTGGATACATCGACTCGTTCGTCGGCGTCTGAATCCGGAGGTCGACAGTTCAATAGGCACTGGCGGGTGGGGGGGGGTTAATCAACCTGCCCCCCCCCCCCACGCTCCATTGTTTCAACTTCCACGCCCGGGAGATGGAATTAAAGCGAAAGAAATGCCCATGTGTTAAGAAATTTAAGCAAATGAAAATGAGAGCAAAGATGAAAATTGTCGCGGAAATGTTTTTGCAAGTGGAGATTAAAGCTCAATCTAAAGTGAAATATTAAATTCCCTGCAGCCACACTACACTGAACTTTTTACTGGTAGGAACCTCCTGGTTACACCAGCCCACAGGGGATTATTGTGTCCGTCGTGCAGAGAGGGGCTGGGTGGGAGGGGAGGGAGGGGCCGGGTGGAGGGGAGGGGCTGGGTGGGGTGGGGCTGGGTGGGAGGGTGGGAGGGGGGTGGGGAGGAGAGGGTGGGTGGGGAGGGTGGGCTGGTGGGAGGGTGGGGTGGAGAGGGGCTGGGTGAGGGTGGCTGGGTGGGGAGGGGCTGGTCANCCCGTGGTGCCCTTATAAAACTCAACGTTTCACCTACTCACGCCGCTTGTGCCCGCCCTCACAGTCGGGCATATTTGCGGAATACACCACGCCGCCGTTGACCTTGCAGGCCATTGACCGAGCAACCCGACGTTCCTACCAGCTCCCTCCGCAGAAGAATGTGTTCTCTTACCAGGTAAAACTACACTGAGCTGTATCGCTCTGTTTCAGCGGTGACCCGGCCATTGCGAATGATCGCTCAACGGGGAGCGGCTTCTAATGTGGAAATGTATAGCAGCCAAATACTCTAAAACGCGTGATGTTGATTATTACATGTGGAGGGAGAAAAAATAAACCCGTAAAAACAAAGTTTTTCACTCTAAATCCTTTATATGTGGCGGCTAGAGTCCTCTCGTCCTCTGGCTTGAGATGGCTGCCACCTAAGGGTCAGATGATTGCCAGCATTAAGCAATTGGTAATTAAATATTTTTAAAAAATTCCCTAAACGGTGTAAAATTTTGGAAAATGTTTTCACGAACATTAATTGTCACGCACAACGAGTCTGTGTGGAAAATGTCAGCTCGATTGGATCACGGGAAGTGGGTTAAAAAACGACCGAAAGATTTGCACGGTCCTAAGCAAGCAAGCGAACTTAATATAAAGGATTTTAAAAACGGGAGAGAATCCACGCGACCACTAGACTTTCACCATCTGACACTGTTTTAGCCCGATGTATGAGCGTCTTGATAAGAGAGGATTTCTGAGCTGGGTGATGATGCGAATCTGCATTCAGATAGGCATCAGTGTGCGTTGGCTTTCTGTAAACGCTGTTATTTTACCGGAATGAAACAAACTCGCGACCCTCCCGTACACCCGGCGAGATGGTTGACTTTGTGTTTCGTGCCTTCCACCGTTCCCAATTTGGAATTTCCTCCCAATAGTCTTCTTTACGACCTCTTGTATTGTCCTTGCTTCCTTCAATAAATGTGTTACAACGTTGATGAGTGTTGCGTTTTTGTGACTGACTAAGCAAACATCCAGAGCAAGCCATCGACTGCCAGGTGGATGTTGTAAGGGCGAGCGCGTGTGCGGTTATGTTTGTACCACCTGAGATTTGAATCGCCTACAAGAGTGAATCGTGCAATGAAGGGCCGTTCATAAATGACGTCACGCACCTGAGGGGGGGGGGTCGGACATTTGTGACGGGGGGAGGGGGGTTGAGAATGTGACGTCACATAAAAATGCGCAACTTTAAATAATACAGACAACACGTTCTACTTAGTTAAATTGACTTTTTAAAATGTTTTCTCCTACAACATCAGAGTGCAGCAGCGCCACATTAAATACGCACTACAATGACAATAGTTTAAAGCGATTTGAAGCATTTATTTTCAAAATGAAAATATTGTTTTTTGGGGGGCAGAGCTTTGTGACGTCATAGTTGAGGGGGTCAGACTTTTTGTGACAAAGGGGGGGGGGGGTCAAAAATCGTCCAAAATCGCGTGACGTCATTTATGGATGGCCCCGAACGTTGATGCGAATGCAATCGCAGTGGTGAGACAGGCCCCAGGCCAATGGATTTCAAAGTGCCATAAATAACACTGGCAACACACTTTCTGGCATAAGGTATTCCAACAGTTGTAAGGTAATTTTGGGTGCTGTTTCCAAATCTATCACATCAGGTTTTTGAGATATCAAATATTGCATTTTCAATAAAAACTGCAGAAGAAAAATATTAAATAAATGGATATCTACATAAAATTATATTATAAACACACTTTTCTAAAAATACAGCACCATATTTTAACACTAAAGCATTCACTGACTTGCAACAACTTGCAAACATAAGTGACAGAGTTAATTTCGGGTAAAATCAATGAAAACGGGTATGCCGATAGCTAAAAATGAGATGTGATAGAGCAAATCTGAGATCAGATTTGGAATCGGCACCCTGAAATTAGTCGAGAACAGCTGCAAAAGTCCAGGCCAGAATTTTTTTTTGTTGACCAGTGTTATCAGTGCATGATTGCATGTTCTCAAGTACGTGTGGTTAAGGCAGACGGTGATTCCTTGCAAAAGGTTTTTTTTTGGTGTTTGGAGACGTCTTGGGACCTGTTTGAAATGCCACGAAGGCTAAAACCTATTTGGTTCTTTATACAACTGCTCCTATTGGCCACTGAGAATGAAACTGGTATCGCTTCATATGTTTTAAATCCTTTATATTAAGTTCACTTGCGTGCTTGCTTGCGCGCTTAGACCGTGCAAATCTTTCGGTCGTTTTTTAACCCACTTCCCGTGATCCAATCGAGCTGACATTTTGCACACAGACTCGTTGTGCGTGGCAATTTTCGTGAAAGAAAATTACCAGACTTTTACACTTTAGGATTTTTTTTATATGTAATTACCAATTGCTTAATGGTGGCAGGCAATCATCTGACCCACAGGTGGCAGCCATCTCAAGCCAGAGGACGAGAGGACTCTAGCCGCCACGCATATAAAGGATTTATAGTGAAAAACTTTGTTTTTACAGGTTAATTTTTTTGTCAACTCTAGGTGGGTGCCAACGTTTGCCCGGATCCGTGAACTAAATTGTGAAAATAAAATATTAAAAAAAACTTTTTTTTCAAAACACGCTTTAATGAAATGTACTGTCTGAGCTGCACCTCCCCTGCCCCCTTCCCCCATCGCCCCTCCCCTCCTTCCACATCCCCCGCCCCTGGGCGTGGCTTGCCGTGACGTAAGGGACCGTGGTGATTTACAGGCAACGTGAGTTGAGCGTCGACAGAGCCGTAAACGTGGACATTTAGAGCCGTAAAAAAGATTGTTAAAAAATATATATATTTTTTATTTTCAATGACAGAATATCGTTTTGTCATCAGTATGACATAGCTATACAATGTTTGCAGTCGATAGCACATTGGGAAATGGGTAAAAATTAAGTTACAAGATTTATTTTTAAATCCTTTATATTAAGTTCGCTTGCTTGCCTGCTTGCGTGCTTGCTTGCTTGCTTACGACCGTGCAAACCTTTTGGTCGTTTTTTAACCCACTTCCCGTGATCAAATCGAGCTGACATTTTGCACACAGGCTCGTTGTGCGAGACAATGTTCGTGAAATTTTTTTCCAAAATTTTACACTGTTTAGGGAAAACAAATTAAATATTTAATACCAATTAATACTGCAGACAATCATCTGACCCATAGGTTGCGCCATCTCAAGCCAGAGGACGAGAGGACTCTAGCCGCCACGCATATAAAGGATTTAGAGTGAAAAACTTTGTTTTTACGGGTTAGTTTTTTGAGGATACAGCAGACGGAGTGAGTTAAATATGATAATTCGTTTTTTTACCCTTTATCTGGCAACAAAACTGACACCTTTTACAAGGAGTCATGTTTGCATAGACCACAATACCTGCAGTCATAATGCAACAAAAAAACATAACTCTGATAATGTACGCACTGTCCTTGAAGTTGATTTGTCCACACCCGAGACAGCTTTCCCTAGAGCCTAGTCTCACATGGGTTGGACCAGATGACGCCAAAAGGCGACAACTCAAAGACAATGCACCATCAGAGTATGAGAGCTCGGGGTGAGAATTTACACCATTGGAACCTCATTTGCCAGTAAAAAATATGATAATTGTTTTTTACCCTTCTATCTGGCAACAAAACTGACACCTTTTTACAAGGAGTCATGTTTGCATTGACCACAATACCTGCAGTCATAATGAAAAAAACACACAACTCTGATAATGTATGCACTGTCCTTGAAGTTGATTGGTCCANCCCGAGACAGCTTTCCTTAGAGCCTAGTCTCACATGGTGTTGGACCAATGACGCCAAAAGGTCCAACACCAATTACATTTCGATTTAAAGCTTTCGTGACTGCAGGGATTCATCTTCTTGGTTCTTTCGGTAAAGTCACGTAGAAGGAAAATAATATTATGTTTTATTTTTATTATTTTATTATTTCCTTCTACGTGACTTTACCGAAAGAACCAAGAAGACCAATAATCATATTTTTTACTGGCAAATAAGGCTCCAATGATGAACTTCTATATGCTTGAACGTTCCCCACGCGTTTCTCAAGATGACACACGAGAGCGTCCCAACTTCTGAAGCGCCTTCAGGCGAGGTGGCTTTTTATTTACAAAAAACAGCACACGTGATACAGGACCCGTGTGTACACGCGCGGAATACTAAATAAAAGAGTTGAGGCTCTTTGTTGATGAAAGGTCGTGAAGGACGCTACTGGGCAGTTGGAGGCAGTCGCCCTCCAACAACAACGGAGGGCGGATGAGCGACGCTCACAACAACGAGCGGAGCGCCGGGTGGCTAAAGCACAGCAAGTTGGCACAGTAGGGGGCACAGGTGGTGCATCGGCCAGTCATCTCGGTCATCTCGGTCAGTCGACCCGTGGCACCTGCTGGGTCGCCCGTGACCTCTGCCAGCGGGCGTTCGACACTTCACGTGGTAGCCTCAAGGTGCACTTGGCCTGGCACAAGCGTCGTGGTGACGTCACCGCCACTTAGTGGCGAATGGCGGTTGTTGTTGTGTGCGTGTGTCTGTGTATATCTTTATATATAAAAGGGACATTTGTGAATGTGTCTGTTCGAAATGTTTAGCGTACTTCCCAACATGCAACAAGCTTAATTTGGCATGTGGGTAGTTTCCAGACTGCACAATGCGAAAAGTATAAACATTTAGTTTTGTTTTTTGGGGGGGGGGCGCAAAAATTGATATAAAATATTGCACGCAAGTGAGCAGTGACGTCACATCTGTGATGTCACCGCATGCGGCAGCGTCACCAGAGGTCGCAACCGGGTACCCGATACCCGTACCCTACCCGATACCCGGCTACCCGGCCGGGTACGGGTAGCCGTTTGCGACCCTGGTGCGGTCCGGGTACGGGTAGGCCGTGAGTCACTGGTGAGTCACCGTTTGTCACTCATTTCCCAACGTCTTGTCTCTTCTCGCAATTCAAGTTCCTAGAATCAACCCACCCGCGCCTGCAACATGGCTTCATCCCAGAGGTCGCAATCAGGTACCCGATACCCGTACTCTACCCGTACCCGGCTGGGTACGGGTAGGGTACGGGTAACGCGTACCTGTTTGCGACCCTGGTGCGGCCGGGTACGGGTAAGGAATCAAAACCCGTTTGCGACCTCTGAGCGTCACGCAGCGTGCCTGATGACGTCACGCAGCGTGCCTGATGACGTCACGCAGCGTGCCTGATGACGTCACACAGCGTGCCTGATGACGTCACACAGCGTGCCTGATGACGTCACGCACCCCCCCCCTCCCANCCTCCGCTTAGGCCGTCTATTAATCCAAGAAAAGAATCCAAGTCCCGGGCGAAGCCGTTGTCTTAAAGCTCGTTTAATATATAAATTAAATAATACAGATACATCATTGCTTGTTTGTCAGGCAGCTATGCTAGAGGGGGGAGATCTCCCCTAATACTGTGCCACGTGACCACATTGAACGCTGGAGATGTTAACTACCTCGCCTGGTGTGCAGGAGGTCGTGGGTTCGATCCCGACCCTGACGCCTGCTGCTGTATATTTGGAGTTTGTGTGTCTCTGATCATCATCATCATCACGGTGGCTAGGAGATGTTGACTACCTCGCCTGGTACGCAGGAGGTCGTGGGTTCGATCGCGACCCTGACGCCTGCTGCTGTATATTTGGAGTTTGCGTGTCTCTCTCTCATCATCATCACGGTGGCTAGAGATGTTAACTANCCCCCCCCCCCATTTTTTTTCGATTTAAAGCTTTCGTGACTGCAGGGATTCATCTTCTTGGTTCTTTCGGTAAAGTCACGTAGAAGGTAGAAGTAATAAAATAATAAAAATAAAACATAATAAATAATTATGGAGCTTTTATTTTATTATTTAAAAAAATAAGTTTATTTTTTTATTATAAACAAATAAAATTATGTTTATTTTTATTAATTATAAACATAATAAAATAATTATGTTTATTTTAATAATTATGNTTTATTTTTATTATTTTATTACTTCCCTTCTACGTGACTTTACCGAAAGAACCAAGAAGATGTANCCCCCCCCCCATCTCTCTCCCTGCTCCCCCTCGCTCTCCCCCACCCCCGCATCTCCCCCCCCCACCCCCGCATCTCCCTCCANCCCCCGCTCTCTCCCCTGCTTTCCTCTCTCCCCACTCTCTTCCCTTCCCCCTCGNCCCCCCTCCCCCAGTCTCTCCCCTCCACCCCGCATCTCCCACCCCCACCCCGCATCTCCCACCCCCACTCCCCACCACCCAGCACCCAGCCCCGCTCATGTGGAGGAGGTGGTGGTCGCGTGCAGGCACTGGGACTCTGCCGCCCTGTAGGCTTTGGCGAACTCCTGCGCCTCGCTGTCCGAGGAGCGGCCCAGCAGGACGGCCAGGATCTCTGCTCTGTCGTGGCAGAAGGGCAAGGGGTGGGTGGGTGGGTGAGTGAGTGAGTGGTGGCTTATTTACTGAGTGAGTGAGGTGAGTGGGTGGATGAGTGAGTGANTGGGTGGGTGAGTGAGTGGCTTTGTGAGTGANTGGGTGGGTGAGTGAGTGGTGGGGTNAGTGAGTGGGTGGGTGGGTGAGTGGGTGAGTGGTGGGTGAGTGGGTGGGTGGGTGAGTGGGTGAGTGAGTGAGTGGTTGGGTGAGTGGGTGGGTGGATGAGTGAGTGGATGAGTAGGTGAGTAGGTGGGCGGGTGGGTGAGTGCGTGGGTGGGTGAGTGGGTGAGTGAGTAGGTGAGTAGGTGGGTGGGTGAGTGGTGGGGAGTGGGAGGTGGGTGAGTGGGAGGGTGGGTGGGTGAGTAGGAGGGTGAGTGGGAGGGTGGGTGGGTGAGTGAGTGGGTGGGTGGGTGAGTGAGTGAGTGGGTGGATGGGTGAGTGGGTGAGTGGGTGGGTGGGTGGGTGGTGAGTGAGTGGGTGGGTGGGTGGTGAGTGGGTGAGTGAGTGAGTGAGTGGGTGGGTGGGAGGGTGGGTGGGTGGGCGGGTGGGTGAGTGAGTAGGTGGGTGGGTGAGTGGGTGGGTGAGTAAGTGGGTGGGTGGGTGAGTGGGTGTGTGGGTGGGTAAGTGAGTGGGTGGGTGAGTGAGTAGGTGGGTGGGTGATTGGGTGGGAGGGAGGGTGGGTAAGTGGTGGGTGGATGAGTGGGTGAGTGAGTGAGTGGGTGGGTGAGTGGGTGGGTGAGTGGTGAGTGAGTAGGTGGGTGGGTGAGTGGGTTGGTGAGTGGGTGGGTGAGTGGGTGGGTGGGTGAGTGGGTGAGTGGGTGAGTGGGTGGGAGGGTGGGTGGGTGAGTGGGTGAGTGGGTGGTGGGTGAGTGGGTGAGTGGTGGGTGGGTGGGTGAGTGGGTNGGTGGGTGAGTGGGTGGGTGAGTAAGTGAGTGGGTGGGTGAGTAGGTGAGTAGGTAGGTGGGTGAGTGAGTGAGTGAGTGGTGGTGAGTGGTGAGTGAGTGAGTGAGTGGGTGAGTGGGTGGGTGGGTGAGTGGGTGGGTGAGTATGTGGGTAGGTGAGTGGGTGGGTGGGTGGGTGAGTAGGAGGGTGGGTGGGCGAGTGGGTGAGTGGGCGAGTGGGTGAGTGAGTGGGTGAATGGGCGAGCGGTGAAAGGGTGAGTGAGTGAGTGAGTGGGTGAGTAGATGAGTAAGTGAGTGGGTGGGTGAGTGAGTGACTCAGTGGGTGAATGGGTGAGTGAGTTGGTGTGAGTGGGTGGTTGAGTGGGTGGGTAAGTGAGTAGGTGAGTGGGTGGGTGAGTTGGTGAATGGCAAGCTGGTGAAAGAGTGAGTGGGTGCGTGAGTGGGTTGGTGGTGGGTTGGTGGGTGGGTGAGTGAGTGAGTGGGTGAGTGAGTGGGTGAATGGGCGAGCGGTGAAAGGGTGAGTGAGTGGGCGAGTAGATGAGTAAGTGAGTGGGTGAGTGAGTGACTGAGCGGGCGAATGGGTGAGTGAGTTGGTGGTTGGGTGAGTGGGTGGGTGAGTGAGTAGGTAAGTGGGTGGGTGAGTGAGTAGGTGAGTGGGTGGGTGAGTGGGTGAATGGGCAAGCTGGTGAAAGAGTGAGTGGGTGCGTGAGTGAGTGAGTGAGTTGGTGGGTGGTTGAGTGGATGAGTAAGTGAGTGGATGAGTGAGTGAGTGACTCAGTGGGTGAATGGGTGAGTGAGTGGGTACGTGAGTGGGTGGGTGGGTGGGCGAGTGGTGATGGTAGTGATGGTAGTGATGATGGTGCTGGTGGTGCTGATGGTGCTGGTGGTGCTGGTGGTGCTGGTGGTGATGGTAGTGCTGGTGGTAGTAGTGGTAGTGATGGTGCTGGTGGTAGTGATGGTGATGATGGTGGTACTGGTGAGTAGTGATGGTGATGGTAGTGATGGTGGTGATGGTACTGATGGTGACGGAGCTGCTGGTAGCTCCGTGGTCGCCTGCTCACCGGCTTCGCTGGGCCGCGGGTGCAGCAGCGCCAGCGCCGTCTGCGGCACGGAGCGCGGTTCCGAGACGGGCGGCCCCGCCACCCCGGGGAGCGAGCGCAGCGCCAACGCCGCCTCGCCCACCAGCGCGGCGGCGCGCAGAGCGCCGTGGTGGCGCACCGTGCACAGCGCACACGCACCCACTGACGCACACTGCTCACGGCTCACCTTGCTGTGGGGAGAGGGAGGGGTGGGGGTAGGTGGGGGTAGGTGGGGGTAGGTGGGGGGTGGGGAGGGTGGGGGTGGGGGGGTGGGGAGGTGGAGGGTGGGGGTAGGGGGGGTGGGGGTGGGGGGGTGGGAGGGTGTGGGTGAGTGGGTGGTGTGGGAGAGTGGTGGGGGGGTGGGGGGTGAGGGGTGGTGGGGGGTGGTGGGGGGGTGGTGGGGGGGTGTGGGGGTGGGGGTGGTGGGGGGGTGGTAGGAAGGTGGTGGGGGGTTTGGGGGTGCGGGTGTGGTGGGGGTGGGGGGTGTGGTGGGGGTGGGGGTGTGGTGGGGGTGTGGGGGGTTTGGGGAGTGGTGGTGGGGGTGTGGGGGAGGTGTGGGGGGGTGGTTGGGTGGTGGGGGTGGGGTGTGGTGGGGGTGGTAGGGTGGTGGAGTGGTGGTGGGGGTATNGGGTGGTGGGAGTGGTGGTGGGGTGTTGGGGTGTGGTGGGGGTGTGGGTGGTGGTGGAAGGGTGGTGGGAGTGGTGGTGGGGGTATGGGTGGTGGGAGTGGTGGTGGGGTGTTGGGGTGTGGTGGGGGTGTGGGTGGTGGTGGAAGGGTGGTGGGAGTGGTGGTGGGGGTTGGGGGTGTTGGGGGTGGGGGAGAGAGGAGAGGAGGGGCGTGAGTGGTGGTGGACTGGTGGTCTCTCTGTGAGTGGTGGTGGTGTGTCTGGTGTGTGTCCGTGTCTCTGTGNGTGGGTGTGTGTGTGNCTCTGTGAGTGTGTGTGTGTCTCTGTGGAGTATGTGTGTCTCTGTGCGTGTGGTGTCTCGTGTGTGTCTGTGTGAGTGTGTCCGTGTCTCTGTGAGTGTGTCCGTGTCTCTGTGAGTGTGTCCGTGTCTCTGTATGTGTGTGTCTCTGTGAGTGTGTCTGTCTCTCTCTCTGTGATTGTGTCTGTCTCTGTGTGTGTGTCTGTCTCTGTGCGTGTCTCTCTGTGTGTGTCTGTCTCTCTCTGTGTGTGTGTGTCTCTGTGAGTGTGTCTGTCTCTGTGTGTGTGTCTCTCTCTGTGTGTGTGTGTGTCTCTGTGTGTGTGTGTCTCTGTGTGTGTGTCTCTGTGTGTGTGTGTGTCTCTGTGTGTCTCTCTGTGTGTGTCTCTCTGTGTGTGTCGTGTCTCTGTGTATGTCCGTGTCTTTGTGTGTGTGTCTCNGTGTGTGTGTCTGTCTCTCTGTGTGTGTGTCTCTGTGAGTGTATCCATGTCTCTGTGAGTGTGTGTCTCTCTCTGTGAGTGTGTGTCTCTCTCTGTGTGTGACTGTCTGTGTGTGTGTGTCTGTCTCTGTGTGTGTGTCTCTGTGTGTGTGTCCGTGTCTCTGTGTGTCTGTCTCTGTGTGTGTGTGCGTGTCTCGTGTGTCTGTCTGTGTGTGTCCGTGTCTCTGTGTGTGTGTGTCTCTGTGAGTGTGCTGTCTCTCTGTGTTGTCGTCTCTGTATGTGGTGTCTCTCTGGTGTGTGTTTCTCTCTCGATTGGTCGTCTCTGTGTGTGTGTCCGTGCTCGTGCGTGTGTCTCTGTGTGTGTGTGTCCTCGTGTGTCCGTGTCCTGTGATTGTCTCTGTGTGTGTGTGTCTCTCTCTCTATGTGTGTAGTCTCTGTGTGTGTGTGTGTCTCTGTGTGTGTGTCCGTGAGTGTGTGTGTCCCTGGTGTGTCTCTGTGTGTGTGTGTCTCTGTGTGTGTGTGTCTCTGTGATTGTCTCTGTGTGTGTGTCCGTGTCTCTGTGAGGTCCGTGTCTCTCTGTGTGTGTCTGTCCTCTGTGTGTGTGTCTGTGTGTGTGTGTCCGTGTCTCTGTGTGTGTGTGTGTCCGTGTCTCTGTGTGTGTGTGTGTCTGCTCTGTGTGTGTGTGTCTGTCTGTGTGTGTGTGTCCGTGTGTGCCCTTGTGTGTGTGCTGTCTCTCTTCTCTGTGTGTGTCTCTCTCTGTGTGTGTGTCTCTGTGTGTCCGTGTCCTCGTGTGTCCGTGTCTCTGTGTGTGCACTCAAAGCTGAGCGTCTCGTCCACCAGGATGTGCGTCCCCCTCTCGCCGGCCCGCGTGCTCCCCTTGACGTCTCCGAACGGCGAGGCAGAGACCACGGCTGCCCCTTGTCCCGGCACACGGCGCAAAGCAAAGACCACGGCTGCCCTTAGCCCCGCGATTCTCACGGCAAAGCAAAGACCACGGCTGCCCTTAGCCCTGCCAACCTCACGGCAAGCAAAGACCACGGCTGCCCTTAGACCCGCCAACCTCACGGCAAAGCAAAGACCACGGCTGCCCTTAGCCCCGCGATTCTCACGGCAAAGCAAAGACCACGGCTGCCCTTAGACCCGCCAACCTCACGGCAAAGCAAAGACCACGGCTGCCCTTAGCCCCGCGATTCTCACGGCAAAGCAAAGACCACGGCTGCCCTTAGACCGCGAACCTCATGGGCCCACTGCCCATCCCCCCCCGGCAACAAGGCTGATGGGGCAAGTGCTGTTAGCGAGCACCTATGAAAACATCTGGAAATTAATAACTTTTACCAGCACCCCCATACCCCCAACGATCCCCCGTGTAGCCTCAACAGACTGTAGGGGCAAGTGCTGTTAGCGAGCAGCTATGAAGGCCGGAACGGTACACGAGGGGGTGGGTGGCCAGCACCACGCCCGACCGCCTTTGTCTCCCGAGTGGCGATGTTTTACGCACCGCACCAGGTACTAATTTGAGGCTGAGTCGACCTAGGGGAGGCTGGGTGGGTGACTCAGGGTGGGGGACTCAGGATGGGTGACTCAGGGAGGGTGACTCAGGGTGGGTGACTCAGGGTGGGTGGATGCTGGGTGGGCGATGCTGGGTGGGTGACTCAGGGTGGTGGACTCAGCGAGGGTGACGCTGGGTGGGTGACGCGGGTTGGGTGACTCAGGGTGGGTGACTCAGGGTGGGTGACTCAGGTGGGTAACGCTGGGTGGGTGACGCTGGGTGGGTGACTCAGGGTGGGTGACTCAGGGTGGGTAACGCTGGGTGGGTGACTCAGGGTGGGTGACGCTGGGTGGTGACGCTGGGTGGGTGACTCAGGGTGGGTGACGCTGGGTGGGTGGACTCAGGGTGGGTGACTCAACGCTGGTGGGTGACTCAGGTGGGGACCAGGGTGGGTAACTCAGGGTGGGTGACTCAGGGTGGGTGACGCTGGGTGGGTGACTCAGGGTGGGTGACTCAGGGTGGGGACGCTGGTGGTGGACTCAGGGAGGGTGACTCAGGGTGGGTGACTCAGGGTGTGTGACTCAGGGTGGGTGACTCAGGGTGGGTGATGCTGGGTGGGTGACGCTGGGTGGGTGACGCTGGGTGGGTGACTCAGGTGGGTGACGCTGGGTGGGTGACTCAGGGTGGGTGACGCTGGGTGGGTGACTCAGGGTGGGTGACTCAGGTGGGTGACGCTGGGTGGATGACTCAAGGTAGGTGACTCAGGGTAGGTGACTCAGGGTGGGTGACTCAGGGCGGGTGACTCAGGGAGGGTGACTCAGGGTGGGTGACGCTGGGTGGGTGACGCTGGGTGGGTGACGCTGGGTGGTGGGTGACTCAGGGTGGGTGACTCAGGGTAGGTGACTCAGGGTGGGTGACTCAGGGCGGGTGACTCAGGGAGGGTGACTCAGGGTGGGTGACGCTGGGTGGGTGACGCTGGGTGGGTGACGCTGGGTGGGTGACGCTGGGTGGGTGACTCAGGGTGGGTGATGCTGGGTGGGTGATGCTGGGTGGGTGACTCAGGGAGGTTGACTCAGGGTGGGTGATGCTGGGTGGGTGACTCAGGGAGGTTGACTCAGGGTGGGTGACGCTGGGTGGTGAACGCTGGGTGGGTGACGCTGGATGGGTGACGCTGGGTGGGTGACTCAGGGTGGGTGACTCAGGGTGGGTGACTCAGGGAGGGTGACTCAGGGAGGGTGACTCAGGGAGGGTGACTCAGGGTGGGTGACGCTGGGTGGGTGACGCTGGACGCTGTGTGGTGACTCAGGGTGGGTGACGCTGTGTGGGTGATGCTGGTGGGTGACGCAGGGTGGTGGACGCTGTGTGGTGACTCAGGGTGGGTGACGCTGGGTGGGTGACACTGGGTGGGTGGACGACTACCGTCTCCGCCGGGAAGGGCGACGTTGAGCACCTCCACCACGAGGAGTTGTCGCCCGTGGTCGTAGAAGCACTTGAGGGCGAGGCTCCAAACGACCTCCTCTGGAGGGTCGACGTCTGGTGGACACGGGGGAGCGCAACTCACTCACCTACTCACTCACCTACTCACTCACCCACCCACTCACTCACTCATTCACTCACTCACCTGCTCACTCACCCACACATTCACTCATTCACCTACTCACTCACCTACTCACTCACTCACCCACTCACTCACATACCCACTCACTCACCTACTCACTCACTCACCTACTCACTCACTAACCTACTCATCACCTACTCACTCACCCACCAACCTACCCACTCACTCACCCACTCACTCACCCACTCACTCACCTACCCACTCACTCACCCACCTACTCACTCACCACTCACTCACCTACTCACTCACTCACTCATCACTCACTCACCACTCACTCACCTACCCAGTCACTCACCTATCCACTCAATTACTCACCTACCCACTCACCTTCACTCACCTACTCACTCATTCACTCACCTACTCACTCACTCACCCACTCACTCACTCACCCACTCACTTACTCACGTACCCACTCACTCACTCACCCACCTACTCACCTACCCACTCACTCACTCACCCACTCACTCACTCACCTACCCACTCATTCACCTACCTACCAACTCACTCACCTACTCACTCACTACTCACCTATACTCACTACTCACCTATAATCACTACTCACTCTANCCACTCACTCCTANCCACTCTATACCCACTACTCACTCTACTCACACACTAAAGACAATGCACCATCAGAGTATGAGAGCCGGGGTGAGCATTTACACCATTGAACCTATTGCCGGTAAAAAATATGAAAATTGTTTTTTTATTCTATTGGCAACAAAACTGACACCTTTTTACAAGGAGTCATGTTTGCATAGACCATCAATACCTGCAGTCAAATGCAAAAAAAACATACATTATTGGCACTTAAGTTATATGTTTGCATTATGAGCAGGTATTGTGGTCAATGCAAACATGACTCCTTGTAAAAAAAAAGGGTCAGTTTTGTTACCAATAAAAGGGTAAAAAAAACAATTATCATATTTTTTAGCCAATGGGCAATGGTGTATGGGTTGTTAAGTCTATGGGCAGTTTAGTCTATAGGCAGTGTTAGTCTATGGGCAGTGTTAGTCTATGGGCAGTGTTGAGTCTATGTGCAGTGCTGAGTCTATGGGCAGTGTTAGTCTATGGGCAGTGTTAGTCTATGGGCAGTGTTAGTCTATGGGCAGTGCTAGTCTATGGGCAGTGTTAGTCTATGGGCAGTGTGAGTCTATGGGCAGTCTTAATCTATGGGCAGTGTTGAGTCTATGGGCAGTGTGAGTCTATGGAAGTGTTAGTCTTTGGCAGTGTTGGTCTATGGGCAGTGTTAGTCTATGGCAGTGTTAGTCTATGGGCAGTGTTAGTCTATGGCAGTGTTAGTCTGCTACCTGTTCATTGCATCGACTTTGCAGTATTTGTACGACGAGCCCAGCAGTGTGAGTCATCTTCAGCTTCAGCTCCCGGTCCAACTCCTGTCACCAATAAAATGAGCAATATTAAAAAAAACTATTTTTTAAACACCCTTTAATGAAATGTACCTACTAGTAATGCAGAACTCCACGACTCCAGGAAGTGGCCCCGAAGCTTGCAATTAGACCCAAGATAGAAAAAAGAATGTTGAATTTGTTTTTCATGATATAATATAGTATTGTCATCAGTATGACATAAGTATACGATTTTGCAGTCGATACCACATTGGGAAGTGGGTTAAAATTGAGTTACAAGATTTGAGGATACAACAACAACAGACAGAGTGAGTTAAAACACATTCCTGCTGCGGAGGGAGCTGGTAGGAACGTTGGGTTGCTCGGTCAATGGCCTGCAGGGTCAACGGCGGCGTGGGGTATTCCGCAAATATGCCCGACTGTGAGGGCGGGAACAAGCCGGCGTGAGTAGGTTAAACGTTGAGTTTTATAAGGGCACCACGGGTGACCAGCCCCTCCCCACCCAGCCCTCCCCACCCTCCCCACCCAGCCCTCCCCACCCAGCCCCACCCTCCTACCCCCCACCCAGCCCACCCTCCCACCCAGCCCTCCCCACCCTCCCCACCCAGCCCCTCCCCACCCAGCCCCACCCCTCCTACCCCCACCCAGCCCCACCTCCCCACCAGCCCCCCCACCCTCCCCTCCCAGCCCCTCCCCACAGCCCCTCCCCACCCAGCCCTCTCCACCCTCCCTTCCCCACCCAGCCCCTCCCTATCCACCCAGCCCTTCCCTGCACGACGGACGGACACAATCATCCCCTGTGGGCTGGTGTAACCAGGAGGTTCCTATCAGTATAAAAGCGTGTCAAAGTAACCCCCCCCCCCCCCCAGAAAAAAAAATCTAAATTTGAAAATAATTTCCTGCCTAAAATATTTAAAAAAATCACTAACACATAGGATGGACTTTTTATATATTTTTAACAATAATGTCTAATAGTTTTTGTATTACATTTCTCTGTTTATTTCGTTTTATCTTTTCTCGTTTCATTGTATGTACTGGCAGAGATTAGGGATTAATAATAAAGTACAACATAACCACAATCGTATAAACATAAATCTATTTTATAGCAATATATTGGGGGGAGACATTTTGAGCATATTTGAATATTGGGGGGGATGTGTTTCCAATATATATATTATAATTACGGCCTTGATGTGTGTGTGTTTGTGTGTGTGTTTGTTTGTGTTTGTTGTGTGTTTGTGTGTGTGTTTTGTGTGTTTGTGTTTGTGTGTGTGTTTGTGTTTTGTGTGTGTGTGTGTTTATGTGTGTGTTTGTGTGTGTGTTTGTGTGTGTGTTTGTGTGTGTGTGTGTGTTTGTGTGTGTTGTTTGTGTGTGTTTTGTGTTGTGTGNTGTGTGTGTGTTTGTGTGTGTGTTGTGT